>PUFA01000954.1:0-29169 GCA_003508835.1 Eonycteris spelaea | reverse complement strand
ACGGTTTTTATTCTGAAATCTTTTTCGACCGCTATTAGTACCAATACTGCCACATGTTTCTGAATACCATTTGCTTGAAATGTCATTTTCCACCCTTTCACTTTGCATCTATATTTGTCTCTGGAGCTGAAATGTGTCTCCTGGAGGCAGCATGTGATTGTTTTGTTTTCGATTCATTCTGCAACACTGTGCCTTTTTATCGGTGAGTTCTGTCCATTCACATTTAGGGTGATTATTGAAATATGGGGTCTTCTTCTTGCCATTTCTTTTGCTTTCTGTTAGCTTCGTGTTTCCATTGCTTCATTGTCCTCGTGTGTCTGTTTCCTTTTCCTTGTTTGTCTTTTGTTGGTTTTGCCTCTGGTTCTTCTTGATTTTTGTTACATAATTCAGTTCTGAATCATCTCTGTGTGGTTATCATTATGAACTTGTAAAGGAGATATATATATATATATATATCCTCTATATGTGTGTGTGTGTGTATACAACACACACACATACATACATATATACATACATACAACATACATACATACATACATACATACAGTACAGTCATATTTTCTTCTGTGCGTGCCTTATCTCCATTTCCCTTTGGGAATCTGGATCTTTGAACCCTCCCCTTTTTAGCCATCGTTATCTCCCTTTGTCACTATGTATACTGAACGTGTAGATCCATCTTGCTATAGCAATTCTATTCTTATTATTTAAGCTTACAATGCCCTATTCTTCATAAGGGTTGCACTCCTCTGCTTCTAATTGCCTGATATTCACTTTACTCCTAATTGTGTATTTTGTGTGTGTGTGGTTCTGTTTTAGCTGAGCAGACCCCTTTCTTGTATTTCCTATAATGTAGGCATCCTAGTGGAGAAGCTGTCAATTTTTGTATGTCTGGAAAGTTCTTAAGTTCTCGCTCACATCTAAAGAAGAGCTTAGCTGCATACATTATTCTAGGCTGGTAGTTACTTTCACTGAATTGTTTAACTATTTGATTCCATTCATTTCTGGCCCATAAGGTTTGTGCTGAGAAGTCTGAGGATAATCTAATGGGTTTTTTCTTTCTAATTTATTGTTTTCTTCTCCCCGCTACTCTGAGATATCTGTCTTGTCATTGATTTTTGATAATTTCAATACACAGCATATCCTGGTGAAGACCTTTTTGGGTTGAGAGAATTGGTGGTTCTGTTGACGTCTTGAATTGGAAGGTCCAGCTCATTCCTTAGATTTGGAAATTCTAAGTCCCTGCTTTCTAGTCCCTGCTGCTTTTCCTAGCCTTCAATAATACCCATTATTCGTGTGTTTCCTCTCCTGATAGTATCAGCTAGGTCTTTGAATTTCTCTGTCATTATGTTTCATTCTGTGGCCTATCTCTTCTCCTTTCTGATTTATTTCTTGATTTCGGTCTTCAATGTCATTGACCTTTTTCTCCATTTGACCCACTCTATTTGATTTTTCAACTCCTGCAGTCTGCTTTTTACCTTCAGAAGATCTAGTCTACTATTTTTGAGAGTTTCAATCTCCTTGCTCTGCTCATCTAGGTGCCTTTTCAAATTCTGAAATTGTTAATATGACTCGTTTTGGAATTCACCGAGTCTTTTCAGAAGTGCCATCTTGAACTCCCTGTCCTTCAAGTTGCATATTTCCATGTCTATAAGCCTATTTTCTGGAGACCTTTCTCTTTCTTTCTCAGCTACCTTGTCACGTTGGTTGTCCTTGGTGTTTAACGGACGATTTCTCCAGCTAAGCAGTAATGAAGTATATTTTACTTTTTATCAAAAAGAAGATTTATTCTTTAAATGTCTCTCTTTAAGCTGCTGCAAAGAGGTCGCTTTCTTTGGTTTCCAGTGGGTGCCACCTAGCCTCTTGGTCCACTGTTTGATATAAAGCCTTCAATGCCTTTTTATTTTCTGATAGATATTTAATCAAGCTCGCTACCCACAGTTTCATTCTCCGTCAGTGTTAGCATCTGTTTCGGTAGTGTTTGCTCAAATTCCCCTGGGGAGTCTATGGTGGGACGGCCGCTTTGAGTTGGAGGATGGGCGCTGTACCTCTGACTCGGTTTTGCAACCAGGGCAAGTAAAAATCAACTGTTCTTTTTCTGCCATTGTGCTTCTCTGATTTCTGCCATGGAGACTGGGCCTTGCCACTGCCTGCATGGAACTCACAACTCTGCCAGGCAAGACTGTTCAGGGAAGTTGCCAAAGTTTCACTCCTCCCCTCATCCTACAGGTAGCTCCTGTGGCTGGCAGAAGCAGATTCTGTATTTCTCCCAGTCCACTGACCGACACGTAGGGTTATGACCTGTGGTAGCTCTTATGCGCAGATCCCACACTGAGGGGTGCTGATGTGCAGTTTGGGTGTTTTTGTTGAAGTTGAGATGTTCAGCTTATTGCTGTTTCAAGGGGAGCGATCTGGTGATGTTTCACTATCCACCATGTTCCAGAAAATCCTTCGTGTCTTACAGTTTAATAACCTGCATTTGTGCATGCTGAAAGTTTGGAGAGGGCTTTCACACATTTCCTCCTTCCAGTCATCATGAGAGTCAAGCAACACGCTCCCCATTTTATAGATGAGCCAAGTGGATCTTAGAGTTCAGTGACTAAGCTCAAGATCACACAGCTAGTATAACAATTTAAAACTTGCAGTTGAAAGTTCTTTCCACTAAACAGAGGCAGCTATGATTGTAATATAAAGGGATTCTAGAAAGCACCTAGGGATTGGTAACCAAAACTCATGTGACAATAAAATGGAACAGGATACCGGTCTACGCTGGAGGCGACTGAAAAGTTTTATGGAGGAGAATCAGCTCTTCTCTGTTGCCGTGGGCTGAGTGATGTCAATGGAGGTGTTTTCAACAGGATGTCAGTGTCAGCAAAGAAGCACGTTCCTGCTGGAAAATAATTGTTGTTTTTGGTTGAGCAAACAAAGCTTTTCTATGGAAACACAGTTCTTATCATAGTGCTTATGAGCTGTATTAAGTTTGTGGAATGAAACTGTAATTTTTTTTCCTTTGGCCTGTGCACAACAATCTGTTGCTGGGTGGCACACGTAAGTGCTATATGGTGGGGCCCTCTACGCACCCGTGTGTAAGTGCTTAGAACATTTTCCATGGCTCTTAGCCCCTCACATTTTACGTGGACTTTTAAAATGTGACCTTCATTTACCCGTCATTACTTTGAGTCCATGCACTGTTGGCATTCTGCAATTAAAAGGGAAGACCTATATTCAAATACAATTCCAAATGTTTTCTCCAGAAAGGTACTTGAGTTTAAATATGTCAAGTAAAGAGACCTTTCTTCCCCCATGTTTCTATTTTAGTACTTCAAGCCATTGTCAAGCATTTAGAAAGACTTGAAGGGATCATCTGAAGCACTGATCAACTCAAATCTTAATGTGCTTATTCTCCTTTAGTAAATATTTGCCTACATTTCCATTTTTGGAATCTGCAAGATGTAGAAGATGTGAAGAAAAGGTGTCAGTAAGGTCAAGCAAGTATTTTAGAAAAGATGATATGGCAATGGCCCTGAGGAACTAGGAGGGGAATGTAGTTATGGAAAGACTTTCTTTCTCCTAAGCTTTGGTCTTGTCTTTCAGTAGCATCTCTACTCTTCTCTTCACGCTATTGAAACAGATCATGTATAATGAAGGGATTGTTCATCTTGGCACTTATTTTTATTTTCGTTCATTTTGTAATCTGTTAGGCATGTTCTACAGCTTGCTGTTTTAAGATTCTTCTCTAATAATGACTGGGGCCTGAGTGGTCCCACTAGAGACAGCAAAAAGTGATTGGGATATGGATGTATTTTGAAGTTATAAAGTTAGAACAGACATATCTTAATCAGATGCATGCGAGAGAGAGAAAGACAGCGACAGAGACAGAGACAGAACAGAGACAGAGACAGAAGGAGGGAAAGGAGGGAGTGAAATAGAAAGTCAGAGTCAAGGGCTGTTCAAGCATTGGAAGGATTGATTTTCCTTCAATCTAAGACTGTGGGAAAAACAGACATGTTAAGTTTTCTCTATGAGCTGTGCACTTGGCAATTTGCGCCTAGCGTTTGGTTAGAAGGGTCTTGGTAGGTTCATGTAGAGATACAAATGGGAAAATCTTCAGGGTTCAATGGTATTGAAAGCTGTTAAATTGGAGAGACAGTGAGTGGAGTCAGTAAAAAGGAGAGGTCAAAAGACCAATTCTTCAGGAGCACTCTAACATTTAGAAATGTGAGAGATGAGTAGGAACTAAAAAGAGACTAAAACGGAGGGAGCAGACAATCAGGAAGGAAATCAAGAGTTTTGTCCTCAAAGTGAAAAGAAATTTCCATGGAGGGAAAGTAATGTTGCTGGCAGGTCAGGTAAGTTGAGGACTGATTGCTGGTTTATGAACATGGAGCTTATCGATAACCTGAGATGGGAATTGTCCATGGAAGAATAGGAACCCTGGAGAGTGAATATAGATGAACGTTTTGAAGTGCTGTCTGTGAAAGGAAAAAACATAATTCGATGGCACCTGGAGGGGAAAGGGGAGTCAGGAGGGTGTTTCTTGTATAAACATTATGCTTTATAGGCATCAGTTATTAACCATCCAGCATCCACTGCTCCTGGCCCTGTCTGTTAATGTGTTATAATATTTTAGTAACTTTCCTCTTTCCTCAACCAGACCATTTTGCTTGCTGTGTGAAATTATTTGATTTGGGATTTCTCGTACCAACCTCGCATCGCAGGAATAACTCCAGCTTGATCACGGTATATGATATTTTTAATGAATTGCTGAATTCAGTTTGCTAGTATGTTGTTGAGGCTTTTTGCATCAATGTTCCTAAGAGAGATCGGCTTATAGTTTTCTCATTTTATAATATCTTTCTCCAGTTTTGGAATTGAGGTAATGGTCACCTCATGAACGGTGTTATGGATCCTTCCCTTTTTTTGAATGTTTTAGAATAGGGTGAGAATAGATATTAATTCTTCCTCCATTGTTTAGTAAAATTCGCTTATGAAGCCATCTGGCACAGGGCATTTGTTTCTGGGGAGGTGATTAATGATTCTATTTTTTGTTTGTTTGTTTGTTTGTATTCGGTGCATTCAGGTATTCTGTTTTTCTTGACTCAGTTTTCGGAGATTGTGTATTTCTAAGAATGGGTCCATTTCTTCCAGATTGTCCAACTTGTTTGCGTAAAATTACTCATAGTATTTTCTCATGATCCTTTGTATTTCTGTGGAGTCTGTGGTTATTTCTCTTATTTCATTTCTGATTTCATTTATTTGAGGCCTCTTTTCTTTGATGAGTCTTGGTAAGGGTAGGTCAGTCTTGTTTATCCTTTCAAAGAACCAGCTCTTTCTTTCCTTCTATTCGCTTTGGGTTTTGTTTGCTGTTCTTTTTCCCATTCTGGTGAGTGTCAGGCTAGCTTGTGTATGTGAGCTTTTCCTTGTTTCTTGAGGTAGGCCTGCATTGCTAGGAATTTCTCTCTTAGGACTGCTTTCGCTGTGTCCCATAGATTGTGAATCATTGTGTTTACATTTTCATTTGTCTCTAGATATCTTTCGATTTTTTCCCTTGATCTCATTGATAAGCCATTTATTGTTTGGTACCATGTTATTAGTGTTCATGAGTTTGTTTACATTCCAGTTCTTTTTTTTTCTTGTCATTGATTCCTATATGTACTATGTAAACCTCAAAGCTTCAAATGCACAGGACGAACAGAGTCTCATGGACATGGACAAAGACTAGTGGTTACCAGAGGGCAGATAGGAGTTGGTAGTGAGAGGTGGATGGAGTAGAAAGGGTCAAATATATGCTGAGAGAAAGAAATCTAATCATGGGAAGGGAACACACGATGCAATATGTATGTATTTTTCTCTTACTGTTAAATTGTACACATGAATCTTACCGGATTTCGTGAACCAATGTCACATGCACCTCCAAATTTAATTAATCAATTAATTAATTAATTAATTAATTGTGTACAAAAATTCTGGTAGCTCCTCTGCCAAAGAGAACTACTGACACCATGTTGTTCCCTGTTTTAATCCTACTGTTAGCATCACTGTAACAGTAGCCATACCCCAGGAGTGAGCTTTTCTGATGCTACAGCAAAAATATGTTCATCGTCACCTAGTATGGACAGGTCTCCCTTTTCCAGGATGACAACTGCCTGAGAGTTAGTTTTGTGGATTTATATAGGTCATGATCAATTTCCGGCATTTTCACTATTGCACTTGGATCTCCTTTTCCTTACAACTCCAAATTTTGCTCTATTGCTTTCTTTTTGTTACTGTTTTGATGTGAAGTCATTATAAATCCATGGCAAGTAAACTATACAGACGATAATTCTAACGGCAACAATATATGCAGAACTGACATAAAAAGACCGCTGGACTCCACCATAAATGGGCCAAGCAGAGCTCCAAACAGTACTTCACTATTCAGTTCATAAGACACTTAAGGCTGTCAGCCCAGTCGCAGAGACCATGGAACTGGCTTTTCTGGACAGTCACAGCGACTCATGGATCAGCTCTGTCAATTGAGACAGTGAGTAAAGGGAAGGAGATCTCTCTCCTTCCACCCTGGTGGTACGAAAACATGAAAGCAGGAAGGAGAAGGGAGGTGGGCGTGATGTGTAGGTGTTAAGGCACGAAGCCAGACCTGTGGAAAATCAGGGGAAAATCACAGGTGAATGTGCCCAGGGATACGCGTCATGACCCGTCACCGAGCACGTGGACTCCCCAGCACCTCTGAAGCCTGTTTCCACGGTGGCTGAGTGCTGATGCTCAGTGACTTGAAAGCGAGAACCATATTTTTAAATCGATCCAATGGAAAACATGTAATTACAGAAAATTGGAGAGTTCCTAAAATAGGATTGTCTCAGGAAAGCAAACACTTTGTTAGACAATCCCATAAGATCATTTTTTCAGGCAAACAGATTATGGTGTCTATAAACTTTGCTGAGTGTCGATGTTCATTGATTTCAATCATAGCTTTAGTTGATTACTATATATAGAAACCTGTGTGTTACTAGGTGCTGCATATAGTAACATATATTTTACTATGTACTATACACCTTTGCTAGGTACTAAGATTTATTCCTCAAGGAAAATAGAATGAAAGTGGTGCTAAACAGAAATGGATACTGTGTATCTGAGATTAGTTCAGGCAAGAAGCTTGAGAAGACTCTTGAAGGACAAGGCATTTAGGCCAGATCTCAAAGATTAAGTAGGGTTTTGAAAGACAAAGTAGGTGGCAACAAGATATTTAGGAAGAAACAGCACAAGGGATGACACAATGTTGTGAAATGTGTACTCGGGTAGGAGTAGACCAGGGAGGTTGGAGGGTGGGTATGTGGAGGGTGATGGGAGGTCTTAACGGAACAGCAGGGTATGGGAACCAAGTTAGAATTTTGGAACTTACTGTCTAGGTAATGGAAGCGAGTGAGAGTTTGTGCAAGGGGACACATGATTTAGGAGAGAATGTGCATCAGTATGAAGGATCAATTATAGGAGAGGCTGAGGGCAGTGAGATTGCTTAGGAGGTTATTGTGATAATATCCCTGATAGAGGGACTGAGAGACAACATAGGTTCAATGAGCTGTCCGCTGTGTATGGAGCTTGAGGGAGGATGCGTCGCAAACTTGGTGTGCTCATGCATCACTGGTCTTGTGCAATGGACATTCCCCATCGGAAGGTCTGAATGGGGACTACGATTCTGTGTTTCTAACAGAATGCTAGTCCGTGAATCGTATTTTGAGTAGCTAAATTTGGGATAAGTCCATGGAACCATCTTGTGAGGCTGGCTCTGTGTTTCATTAAATGAGGTGTTTGGATCAGGGGAAGATACAAGACTCCATGACCAGAAACATTCAGAATGAGGCAGCCCAACCAAGAGGTAGAAAAAGTGGATTATGGTTTCAGAAATGAGCTGAAGCTGGACTGAATCAGAAATCACTAGGGGAAGAAGGAAAGGAGAAAAGTGCGTGGCAAAGATCTCCCAGGGAGAAACAGTGTTCACAAACGCTCCCAGACGGAATGTGATGGGAGATGCGGAACAAAAAGGACACTTCATACCTACTTCTTCATGGCACTAATGCATGTGCCTTTATTTACTTATTTGTATGTATGAGAAGTAAATCTTGGTCACCCGATTAACATAACATCCTAAAGTTATAACACTCACGCTAATCTGTACCAGTGTAACTTCAAGAACATATCAAAAGTCTGCTCCTTCTCAGCCAACCCAGCCTGCCGTTGATGTCACAAAAGTACATCTTTATACTCTGTGTACATCTTTATACTCTGTCCAAAAACAAACTCACGCATATTAGGATATTAGTATATTAGTCTCTGAAATCAAGTAGAAAACGAGAAGTAGAGCTACACATCAAAGTCACACCAGTACTAGCTGTTACCACTGTCTGTGTGGAGTGTTAGCAGAGATTGTTCTTTCTCCATAAGGCGTTGAGCCTCTGCCCAGTGTCCTTCCGTTCCCACCTGCAGGGCAGGCCTAGCGGTCAAGATCTCTCAGCGTTGGTTTATGTGGGAATGTCTTCAGGTCTCCCCCATCGTCAGGTACTTTTGCCTGATGTAGGATTTTTAGTGAACCGCTTTTGTCCCACAACACTTTGAATACATCCACCCAGTGCCTCCGGTCTCCAGAGTTTCTGATGAGCCATCTGCTCATACTCTTATTGGCAAAAGGATAATGACAGCCACCCCCTCTCGGCTGCATAGATGTTAAGAATACAAGTTCTCTTGTGAACATGACATTTACTCCAATATCGCAATAACAGTTAAGTCGTAGCATCATTGTTAAGAAAAAGGAATGGAATGTTTTATATGTAGACACTCTAAGGTCTTGAAAAAGACAAAACTGATCACAGATTTTCAAATGGTCAATGAAAAGGTCACTGAAGCATCCTACATTTTTAAAATGTTGAATAAAGTTAACATCAATTTTTCTCACATAAACGAAAAGTTCTTTGGGTTGGTTGGTTTGTTTTTGGAGTGTAAAGGGGTCTCGAAACCAGGAAGTGAGAAAAGCACTGTGATTTCTCCCAAGCCGTGACTGGCCCGTGTCTTGCTCTGACCCAATAATGCACCATTGTGATGGAATGACAAAAATGCCCTATATAAGGCCCCGGTTGCCTGAGGTTTTTGTCCGTAGAGCCCAGGAAGCTGATCTGTGGTGACCTGTTGGACTGGACCAGTTAGCTTGTTTTCTCCTCTTTGTTGTTGGTTTGTTTATTTTCATTTGTCTTTATTCCTCGTTCTTGTTTTCCTTTTTTGTTATTCTCCTTTTCCTTATTTTCCTTATTTCCCTTTGTTCTTTTTACTTTCTTCATTTTTGTCCTATTTATTTTATTATTTTCTCATATATTTTATTTCCTGTTTTGTTTCTTATTTTATTTCTTTAAACATTTTTTTAGTTAGTATCATTAGTACCGTTAGAGTTAGTATTAGTATTGTTAGTATAGTTGTTATTGTTTCTTTGTATCATTGTTTATTTGTATCATTTATTAGCACAGTTAGTAAGCACAGTTATCATTGTATTAGTATCAGTTAGCACAGTATAGTTAGTATTGTTTCTTAGCGTCGTTAGTAAGCATAGTTAGCCTCGTTTGTTTTGGTATCAGTTAGCATAGCACCATTAGTATTGTTTTTCGCGTAGTGAGCATAGTCAGTATCAGCATAGTCGGTAGAGTTGGTATAGTTCACTTACATAGTTTTTATCTGTAGTTGGTAGTGTGAGTGAGTGTAGACAGGGCATCACCATGCTACATGACCTTACAGCCTCCCCTAGTGAGGAGCAGCCCCCCGTTGTGTGCTATGAGCTCCTGCACACCATTGGCGAAGGAACATTTGCCAAAGTGAAGTTGGCCCGGCACGTTCAGACCGGGATAGAGGTGGCTGTGAAGGTCATTGATCGGCACGGGTCCTATAGACCTTACCGAGAAGTGCAATCTATGAAAAGCCTGAACCACCCCAATATCGTGAAACTCTTTGAAGTGATTGACACCGAGAACACACTCTTCCTTATCATGGAGCACGTGGATGGAGGGAGCCTTTCGGACTACCTTCGGGACTGCGGTGGCATGACAGAGCACGAGGCCCGAGGCGTCTTCCGGCAGCTGATGTCAGCGGTCCACTATTGTCACCAGAGGGGCATCGTCCACAGGGACCTGAAGCCACGCAACATCCTCCTGGATGCCGACCGGAACGTCAAAGTGGCGGACTTTGGGCTCAGTAATGAGTACGTTGGCCAGAAGCTGACCACTTTCTGTGGCAGCCTCAATTACGTCGCCCCAGAGATTCTCCTGGGACAAAGCTACGCCGGTCCCGGAGCGGACATATGGAGCCTGGGGGTCGTCCTCTTCAAAATGGTGTGCGGGAGACTGCCATTCGTGTCCGACAACCTGCGAGAACTAGGGAGAAAGATCATCAAAGGGCAGTACCGTCTGCCCTTCTTCATCTCCTCAGACCTAGCGGACCTCATAGGGAGGTGCCTCACCGTGGACCCCTGCCGCCGAGGAACACTCGACGAGCTGATGCGCCATCCGTGGACAAACGTGGGGCAGGAGGAACTGAGACCCTATGAGGAGCCGCCGTGCGAGGCCTTAAACCCCCAGGTGACCCAGGAGATGAGAAACATGGGGTTCGAGCAAGGAAGGATCGAGGAGTCTCTCCGCGAGAAAAGGTACGATCGAACAATGGGCACGTATCTCATACTGAGCCACAAAGCGCCCAAGGGGAAGGGCCGCACCATCGTCGTAAGGCCCTTCCCCGGCGCGGAGTCCTCCCTTGCCAGTTCTCACGTGAGCCACAGCGTCCGGCCATCCGGCTGGGAGATCCAAGAGCCGGCCCGTCCAGCAGCCAGCCCGGACTGGAGCGCCGCCATTCCCGCACCCACACCCGAGTTGGGGACCAGCGCTCCCTCAGCAGGACCAGCGTCAGGGACCACGAGTCCCGCACCCCAGCTGGAGGCAGAGACCAGCGCAGCCTTCACTGCACCAGAGAGTGGGACTTCCAGTCCTGTACCCCAACCGGAGTCGGGGACCTCCCGCCCTTCCCCCCAGCCTGGCCCTCGGCGCGCTGTCTCCACTCCCCGCACCAGCGGCCAAAGCAGAGCCCCAGAGAGGCGGCCTGAGGTGGAGACCCCAACGTCTTCCTTGGGCCAGAGCCGGGGCATTCGGCGCGTGGCCAGAAGGTTCTGCCACTTTTGGGCGAGGCAGCTCTGCTGCGGGAGAAAGAACAAAGTGCAGCCGTGAGGAGAGCCTCCCGACCACAAGGCAGGGCTGCAGACAAAGACTTTGGGGGGCCCAAGCCCGTCTCCCTGCATGTTAGAGGCTGAACGCAAAATGGCTGAGCTTCAAGGAGGCTGGCGAAAAGGTGCGGGAATCGGCCAGAGGCCGGACGCAAACAGCTGCAGGAGGGAGCCGTGCAAGGAGGACCCGCTGCGTGTGAAGGACTTGGTCCCCTGGACGATGAGGTGTGCAAACTGGCCCTGAGGTCTCTGCACAGGATACACATCAGGATGGTAGCGGACATCTCTGTGGCCTTCAGAAGTACTGGACTGTTCAGCTTGGAGCAAGCCTGGAGCCCTCTGGAAGACATTAGAAGAGGTCGCCCTTGCTACAGATCCACTCCATAGCCCCTACCTGGGTGAAACGTGAGACTGGACACTTTTTCCTGGGGCCCTTCTCCCCATCCCTGCTCCTCTCTTCCTCCATGTTTGTGGAGGAGGGGTGGTTCTTGCTAAACTTCTCGGTTTTCCCTTTACCTTGTAATAAAGCGGATTGTTCCACAAATATGTACCGGATACAGTTTTGCATTCTCCCTGAAGAGAATTGGGGTTGTGCATCCCTCAGTTTGAGAAGCATGTAGTGATATAGTGTGGGGACTTAATTAGAACGAATGGAAATAGGACTGAAGAGAAAGATGCCGTCAGTTCCCGATAGGAATGAATGTGGTTCCAAGGGGAGAAGGCCTGTGAGCCATCCTGCAAGGCAGAAAGGCAGAGAGCGTGTGACCTTCATACACTCATCACTTCACGTTTTGAGAAGGGCCGAAGGTAACTTTAGTCCTGTGGCCTGTGTGAATTAGGTCTGTGAGGTCCATAATAGGAGAGTAAAGTCCCATGAAGCACTCTGTGTGGGGCATCGGAGAAGTGGCAGGGTGTGGGCCCCAAAGCGACTTGGTGGTCACTCACCTGTGCATCCTAGTTTCCTCCTGATGAGGCAGGAGCCGGGCCTTCCTCTTAGCGCCTCGGAAAGGGGCCTGATGTGTGAGTTTGAACTGGAAATGGAGAGGAAGCATGGGGGCAGGCGTGAGCTGGAGTATGAGGCGCAGAGGGTACCGAGGTGGGGGCAGAGGCAGGGGGAGGGGTGTTGGACCACACCCCAATCACAGACTGACAGCAAAAGACAGCTGAGGCACAGAAGACAAAAGCGGAAAACCTCTAGCTGGATACGGATTTTTCCGTGATGTCAAACGGCACTGAGCGTGTGCAGGGTCTTACGAGATGTGTTGGCGGTTGGTGTGGCGTACCGCCCGGACCCCTTTGGGACTGAAGCGCTCTCTCCCAGCTGCTGGGACAGTGGGCTGTGATGATTCAGTCAGGTCCTTTGCCTGGATGTACCTCCTTCAGAAGAGAGCGGCCTCACTCAAAGATATTGCTTTGATGGGCTTGGAAGATATTGAAGTCAGACAAAGATAACCACTATTTGATTCCACTTATAAACGGAATTAAAGGAGTGAAAAGGACAAAGTAATCAAAAACAGACTCTCAAAGATAGTGGACTATGTGGTGACAGACACAACATTGGGAGGGGGTTTGTGACACTGGAGAATGACATGGAGGGTTAAAGAAGTACGAATGAGTAGGTGATGGATGGTCACGGGGATGGGGAGCATGGCATAGGGAATGCAATTAATACATTGGCCAGATGGAGGGCCAGGGGATCATTTTACTAACTGTATAGATGTGGAACCAAGGTACTGCATACTTGAAAGTAATTAAAATAAATAAATAAATACATGAGACAAAATGAAATAAATAAAATAAAATAAATTTAAAAGAATATAAAATATAAAAGAAAATTTGCTAGAATGACAGATCTTATAAGGGACAGAGGCCTGAGTCACTGAAAATTATGGGTCCTGGGGACTTAGAAACAGTTCTTTTGTCTCTGGAGCCCAATCCTTTAACTTATTCTATATAACCATAATTTGGTATAAAAATTATAAAAAATCATCTGGTTTGGTGAAAATGGTACTTGATATCAAATTATCAAAGGAAATCTCTTAGGACTAAAATGCTCAATTAGAGGAAATCATAACTTTGTCCTTCTTCTGCCCAAAAGTGAGCAAAAGCAAGCAATAACCAACCGAGGTCCTTGCCTCAGAGAGGCATTCTAAATGTCACTCCATTGATAGTAAAGAGATAGAGGCCCCCCTACATAGACTACGTACCTGTGCAAACTTGGAGACATCACATACCCCAGATTACTCATGTGTGTCATAAATAATAATAATAATATAATAATAATAATAATATAATAATAAAAAAACATGTGGCATCAGTAAAAGGTGGATCACAGTACATTCTGAAAAAGCTATGAATGGTTAAATGATATGTGAGATAACATATGAGATAATAAATGTGAAAATGCAGTTCCTGACACCTAATACTCAAAAGTTGAGCTGTTCCAATCACCACCATCTATATGTTGTTAGAATTTGAGAATCAAATAAGATAATATGTAGAATGCTCCTTCAAATAAATGTTGTATTCTGTTATATTTCATATATCATAGTGGTCATTTGTCAAGTATTTGAGAAATTGCTTTTAAAATTATGTTTCATCTTTTTATTTCTATTATATAAAAGATAGTATGCAATCAATATAGTCGTGGTGTGGTCCTAGAAGATGATCATTTCCATTCATCCAGTGGGGGGAAAAATCCTTCCGTTTCTAGCATATATAAATGAAATATCTTTAAAAAAATTCATAATGCATGCAATAGCAACATTTTAAATAAAGCAGGAATCGGTACCGTGTTCCTGTGTTTTTTTCGTTCCTTAAGATCCGGTATGTCACCCGGCACTTTTACTCAGCATGTCTTTCCCCGCCCCCCTTTCGTTTCAAGTATATACTTCCAAGTACATCGGTTAGACATTCGGATGGTTTATAAAACGGTCCCCCTATTTGCTCCTTCTCTCCTCTGGTTTTCCCTCTACCCAGATTATTATTGCAATTCCTAGGCTGTGCTTCCCATCCCCATGTCCATCTAGCAACTAGCAATTTGCACTTCTTTAACCCTTTTTATCCCTCTTCCAGCTCCCAAACCTCCAACCCTCCGTCTGTGACCAAATTGGCCTTTGGATGTGAGAGTCAGGCTTTCATTAATTTGTTCTTTTTGTTCCTTAGATTGAGCATGTTAGCGAATCGTATGGTGTCTGCCTTTCTCTGTCTGGTGATTTCACTCAGCATAACAATCCATACGTCCAACCATGTCATTTCAAATGCTAGGATTTCATGTTTGTGATGGCTGAATAATATTCCTTTATATATAGGAACCATTACTTTTATCCAATCGTCTCTTGATGGGCATTTAGGTTGCTCTTACATCGTGTCTATTATAAATTGTGCTGTCATGAATATTGGGGTTCATAGGTTATCGTTGTGGTTTTCTACCTACTCCTGCTCCTCTCTTCCTCCATGTTTGTGGAGGAGGGGTGGTTCTTGCTAAAATTCTCCGTTTTCCCTTAACCTTGTGATAAAGAGGATTGGTCCACAAAGGTGTATCGGATAAAGTTTTGCATTCTCCCTGAAGAGAATTGGGGTTGTGCATCCCTCAGTTTGAGAAGCATGTAGTGATGTAGTGTGGGGACTTAATTAGAACGATTGGAAATAGTACTGAATAGAATGATGCCGTCAGTTCCCAATTGGAATGAATGTGGTTCCAAGGGGAGAAGGCCTGTGAGCCATCCTGCACGGCAGAAAGGCAGAGATCGTGTGACCTTCGTACACTCATCACTTCACGTTTTGAGAAGGACCGAAGGGACCTTTAGTCCTATGGCCTGTGTGAATTAGGTCTGTGAGGTCCATAATAGGATAGTAAAGTCCAGTGAAGCAGCCTGTGTGGGGCATCGGAGAAGTGGCATGGTCGTGGGCCCCAAAGCGACTTGGCGGTCACTCACCTGTGCAGATGAGTGTCCTCCTGATGAGGCAGGAGCTGGACCTTCACTTGGCACCTCAGAAAGTGGTCCTATTGTGTGAATTTGACATGGAAATGGAGAATAAGCATGGGGGCAGGTGTGAGCTGGAGTATGAGGTCCATACGGTACCGAGGTGGACTTGAGGCATAGGAAGCGGTGTTGTACCAGGACTCCAATCACAGATTTAAAGCAAAAGACAGCTGAGTCTCAGAAGACAAAAGAGGAAAACCTCTAGCTGAGTTCGGATTGTTCCTTGATGTCATACGGCACTGAGCGTGCGCAGGGTCTTATGAGATATTTTGGCCGATGGTGCGGTGAACCACCCAGACCCCTTTGGGACTGAAGCGCTCTCTCCCAGCTGCTGGAAAAGTTGACTGTAGTGATTCAGTCATGTCCTTTGCCTGGAATTGCCTTGTTCAGAAATATTGGCGTCACCCAAGTTTTTCCTCCCTTTCTAGAGTCAGCCAGCCTAAGGACAATACCTGGCCCATGTGGGGATGTAAAGGATCTCACCCTTGCTCAAAGAGCAGGTCTCTGCAGGCACACTCAGCTTAAGGAAACTCACAGGGATCATCTGACATCCTAGCTGAAACCACAAGACAGTCCAACTATTTCTGCTCGATTCCCGTTCCTTCCCTCACTCACAGATGTTGTTTCCGAAAGCATTGCCTAGTACAATTTCATCTCAGAGTCTGCTTCCCAGAAATCTGATCCAAGTTTGATGTAGAGTTTGTTTCTAGACATTAAACTGCAAAAATCATTCCTGTTTGAGGGTGCATCTCCCTAGGCTCTTTCTTGAATAGAGGTCTCACTTCTCTACCTCAATCACCCTCTATTTTGATTCTTGCTTCTGAAATTGTACTAGCAGGTGCTGCCCCACCATATGTGCAGAACGGCCTGACAATTCTGGAGGGCATTTGCTTTAGTAAGTTCATATTCCTTGTTTTCTATCTCATCTTCATTTGCCCCTCGCACACCCCTTATTTTGCAGAGAGCTGCTACAGTACACATCCTTCCTTCTTAGTTTCTATGATTTACCTGTATTGCTGAAGACTGCACTTACCTAATGTCCTGTTTAAAAAGGAAGGGCCCAGACTCAATAATTATATGCAGATCAGGCTGAAATGAAAGGCATAGGAAAAACACTCTGTGAGGAAAAGCAGGTAACAGAGGTGCTGCACAGGTTAGAAACATGAGCGAGAAACCACCAAGTGAGCCTCAGCCCGGAGACCTGAAAGCTAATACAGAAGGGAGAGAGGAATGTTACACGCTGTCATTTCAATTTCCAGGGAGAAATCTAGAAACAACAACAACAGCAAGAAAAGGAAAGAAAAACAAATAAAAAGAATGTGAAAGTGATATTAAACTCTTCAACATAAGCTCAGGTCGTGGGGAAGCAGAATTTAAAAACGGTGCCTTTCCTGGCTTCATTTTAACTCACATCCCCACGTGACTGCAAGGTGATCGTTCTGTGAAAGTGCCATGTGGTAGACACGGTTTGTTGTTCAGGTGCTAGAATAATAGCATCAATAGACAGACAAGGGTCAATTGGAAGACAGCATCAGAGACAATCTGTGGATGGGAGAGATCAATTACAAGCAAAGGAAATGGGATTGATGCAGGTAGTCTCATCCACTGCCCAGGGAGCGTGAAGATGCAGGTGATCTTGGGAGTGCCACATGCTCTAATGGGAGAAGCCTGTGCTAGAGTGTCACCTGTCCAAATGGGACAAGGGCTGGGAAAAGAAAAGGTAGTTTGGAAAAGTCGGCAGGCACTTCCCAGGGGGCAGACTCTGTGGCAGTCAAGCAGAGAGCTGTAAAGAGGCATCACTGCAGGTCCAGACTAGACTGTGAAAGCAGCCCTTTGGGAGGCAAGTGTGAACCTGAAACCAGCTTCAACATTCTGATGAGGTGGCACCATTACCCAAGGCACAGAGTCCATCAGTTCAGATAACTTCTAGTCTATTTTCTCATTTGTAATCGATTCAAGAAAATGGTGAACAAGTTGAATGTGTGTCCATAAGTAGGGCTTAAGGTTCACTAGCCTGTGGACTCATATAAGGTTGGGATCTGGTCTTATTCACCTGTGTATCACAAGTGTCCATCACATTAGATATGCTTAGCCAATGTTTTATGAATTAATGAATGACAGACAACTGGGGAAAGAAATACCCCTGCAGCAGAGTTCCAGACCACAATTCTGGCAGTCACCAGTCAATACATCTGAGGGTCTTTGAGAGCCCAAAGGGTTGAATCCCAGAAAGAGATCAGTACTTTGCTTCCTTTCTCGGGCTCAGAACATCCCTTTTCAGGGGTTAAATCCCCCTCCATAGAGTCAGGCAGGCTCCCAAGGTTAAAAATGAGATAGGATCCCTCTTTCTTAAGTCCAAGTGTGAAAGAGAAGATACTGATGGCAAGGATTCATTAATTAATGGAACAAATGAGAGATGCTGTATCGTTTAGCAGTTCAGGGTATGGGCCTATCAGCCAGAGGACTAGATTTAAAATACTGTCTCTGGTACTTCCTAATTGGTTATGTTGTTTAGCAAGTTATCTATCCTTCCTGTGTTTCAGTTTCTTCCTTGTACAAAAAGGATAATAATGGTTCTTGATCAATGACATTTTCATGATGATTAAGTTAAGTAATCCATGGAAAACATTTAGAAGACTACTGATAAATAACAGCTGCATAATGTGTTGTGGGTGGGAGGTCAATGAAATCATAGTTCCTAATTTCGATTCAGGGGTAGGTATATCCATGGGGCGAATGTCCCATAATGGAAACTTGTGGTGCTTCTATGAGGGACTTTCTAGTTTTCCGCCGTTTGAGTCCTATAGCACATTCATCTTTTTCTTAATTTCTTACCAGTGAAACGTCAGCATTCATTTTCCTGAAAGGGATACTGGGTGAAAGGCTAGATGTTTATGCGAATGATGTTAGATGCTGCCATTTTGCATTCCGAGCGATCGTACCAAGGAATAGCTCTCCCTCGGGCATCGACAACTGAGTATGTCACCACACTTTGGAATTGTTGTCCGTCTAAGAGGTGAACGCAGAACTACCTCAGTGTCGTTCTGCCGTTTTGAAATATAAATTAAGGCAGAAAGAATTATCTCTAGTGGTTTGGGAATGAAGACATAATATTACCGAGAGCATATATCAGAAAGCGAAGGTGTTTTTACTGGGGTCTGTCTGAACAGACCTGTGCCGATAGTCACAGACTCCCTTGGGGGCTGAGTCTGTGACACTTCTTACAGTACCGAGAATTTACTGATAACCCCAGCTGCCAGTTCCTCCACAGAATCCTCAATTAGGTCTGGAGCTGAAAGATATGTATGTTTCAGAACTACCTCGGTGTCATATAAGGTATCCCCCACTAGCCACCATGCGTTCAGAATTTATTTGAACCAGGTGCTAGAAGGTGGAGATACAACGGTGAGAAAAATCAAATCTGGAGCCTCATGGAGCACGCAGGCTGGGAGTGGAGAGCACCAGTGGTCACAGGACGCCAGAAAGATACTAAACATGGACGGCAACAAGTGGTGTGAGAGCTTAAAACTGAGTGTCGACCTTTGATGGCTGTGGCAGGTGGAATAATGTCTCCCACAGACATGCACATCCTCCTTGCCCAAGCCTGTGACTGTGTTACGTTTCATGGCAAGGGAGAATTGAAGGTTTAGATGAAACTCAGAGCGTCACCTGGCAGGCCTTAAAATAAAAAGATGATCCTGAATTATCTGGGTGGGTCCCATGTAATCACAAAGGCCTTAAATGGAGCAGAGTGAGAAGAATCAGGGAAGGAGATGTGGCCATGAAAGCAGAGGATGGAGATCCAAGTGATGCGGTTGCTGGCCTTGAACACAGAAGGAGTCACAAGCCAAGGAACGTGGGCAGCTCTGGAAGAGAAAAGTTAGGGAGACAGGTTCTCACCCGGAGCCTCCAGAAGGAGTGCAGCCCTGCACGCACTTTGAGTGAGCCCAGTGTCACCCGTTTTGGACTTCCGACCACCAGAACCGTAAAGAGAATAAATGTGTGTTGCTTTAAGCCATGGGTTTGGGGTATTTGGTTACAGCAACAATAGGAAAGTAACAGAGGGGGAGGGTGTGGAATCTTCTACCAGGTGATGGTTCTTGAACAGAGATCTGAAGAAATTTCAGATTCTACCTGGCAGGTGAGGTGAGGGCAGTGAGAGGAGCCATGGCTTCAGAGGAGGGGGAAGAGCCAGCAGGCGTCTGAGCTCATGGGGCCAGCCGGGCAGGTTCAGCACATTGGTTCTTCTAAAAGCAATGGGGGCCCACTGCAGGGCTTAAGTCTCACCAGACTGGCTTAGCACAGTGCCCATCTCTGATTGGTCCCCTGCTTTGCTCTGCCTATTGTCTCTCACACAGTTCTCAGAAGCACAAACTAGTGTGAACCGGGCACAATAAGAAAGGTAAATAGGCTGGCGGGACATTACACCATGAATTCCAAAGGCAGCTGCGTTATTTGTGCATTGACACCAGGCATCCTCTCCTTTCATATAAATGAGAAATGAAAAGCTGACACGTACACCAAAAAATAATCCCGGTAAATACTTTGTTTTATTGGGAATAGAGAGTACAATAACACAAGATTTGCTTTCATACTAAAAGCTAAATGAACTCTGGAGAACAGGTTGACGGATAAGTGTGGTGTGATATCTGGTGGCTAAAGTTACCAATTTTCATGTCTTCCTTCTTGGCATGATTTAGATACACTCAGTGATAAAATGTACACTGAAACCAATCCCCATTGAGGAACTACTATGCAGAAACCATGAAACAGAAGTCTTGTGGGTCCCAGGCCTGGCTGGTCCCAAGTCTGACTGTGATCCAGGTTCATGGCTACGAATAGGACCCTGGATTTAGAGTGTCACATTAGTGTAGTCGGGCGCCTATGCCTAAAACATGTAAACATAATCAGCTCATTGTATCATGCATGTGTGGCTGAATGCCAAGATTGCACTCTGATATGTGTGGAGCCCATGCGCTCTCCTGCGGAGCAGAAAGGGAGCAGAAGAGCAAAAACAATAGAACTGCTCTCCCCACAATAGAACTGCACCCCCTGCAGTAAATTTGGTGCCTGCCATTTCTTTCTCTTATCAGGCCCTTGTGCATTCTTCCAACTGGGCATCTCACCACCAAAACCTTCCCTTCTCTATCAGCTCAGTGCTGACAGGGCTGAGGAGGAAATCAAGATGAACATGTGCTACCTCTGCTCTCCTTGGAGGTGGCAGATCAGTTAAAGAGTTGAGGGTAAGACAAATACTTAGATGTTCTAATACTGCATCGTAGAGCTACATAATTCCCCCCCATTAAGGAGGTGTTTCATGACCAGAAAAGAATGAGGCCTAGGGTGGAGACGCAGAGCTGGGATCCATCAGACAACAGGTGAGTGTTGAGAAGTGATGTGAAGAATGGGCAGAAACACTCAGCACTACGACTTATACAGTGTAGTTGTTGAATAGATATTAACTCCTATGAAAGAGCACCCAGCATGGATGAGGTTCCATAGTGAGGTTCCATATGTATAGATGTGCATATATATGTATATACATACCCGCACATATACGTATATGGGGGATTTGAGAAAACCAGACTCTGTGGCCATTTGCTGAAACCCAGGCCTCTCCCTCGCTCACCCTGGGGCCTGAGCTCCTCCTGCGGATACTATGCTGAGCATTTTAGATGGAAAACTGAGCCTGTGAGAGGTGAAACCTGAGGACACAAGTGACAGAATCAGAATGCACACCAACAGCTGTGTGAAGTGTGCCCTAAAGGACCTCTTTCCCCCAGGCCATGACCTCCACTGTGCCATTTCCTCCTCAGGGATGGATGCCTGCTAGGATGATGCAAGGGTGGGCCAAAGCAGGCCTGGGCATGCCCCGGGTGGCTGATTTGTCTCCACCTTGAGGACACAGAGGGCAGTGGGCCCCAGTCTGGACCCCCAGGATCCCTGTGTGCCGGCGAAGGCCCCTCAAGGATGTGCAGCCAGGGTCGGGCCATGCCTGGACATGCCCTTCCTGTCCCGCAAGTCGAGGGGAAGCCTGTGCTAGTGCCCCAAGTGAGACACTTCCAGAAACCCGCCACCGGAGCTTGATATGGGCGTCATAAAAGAGTATTTTGCCAGAGCTATCATATACATATATGTGCATGTATATGTACATGTGTACTCACACCTCTACGGATATGGTGGACTTGAGAAGAACCAGGCCCCCTGGCCACAGGTCTTGCTGAAATCCAGGGCTCTCCCTCCCTCAGCCTGGGGCCTGAGCCTCCTGCTGGTCCTTTGCTGAGCATTTCAGATGTAAATCCAGCCTCAGAGAGGTGAACCCTGAGGGCACAAGTGACAGAATCAGAAACAGAGCCACAGCTGGGTGAGGTGTGCCCTTAATGATCTCTTTACCCCAGGCTGAGGATGCCACTCTGCCTTTTCCTCCACAGGGAATCATGCCAGCTGGGAGGATGCAGGGGTGGGCCAAAGCAGGCCTAGGCACGCCCCGTGTGGCGGCCTAGACCCTCCTTTCGGACAGAGAGTGCAGTGGGACCCAGTCTGGAACCCAAGGAGCCCTGTGTGCCGGTGAAGGCCCCTCAAGGATGTGCAGCCAGTGCGGGCTGATGCCTGAACCTGCGCTCCCTGAGCCAGGCCACGGGGAAGACTGGGCAAGTGCCGCAGGCGAGACATTTCTCAGAAATCCGCCACTGGAGCTTGAAATGGGTGTCAAAAAAGGGTGTTTTGCCAGAGCTACCATACACATATGTGCATATGTATTTACATATATACTTAGGCATATGTGTATATGGTGGATTTGTGAAGAACAAGGCCCTGTGGCCCACAGATCTTGCTGGAAATCTAGGCCTCCCCTCCCTCTCGATGGCCTGAGCTCTCGTGCTGGTCCTTTGCTGAGCATTTCAGATGTAAAACTGAGCCTCCAGAGATCGGTGAAACATGAAAGGGGCACAAGTGACAGAATCCCATTTCAGCACGCAAGACTGGTGTGTGAGGGGTATATTCCCTCAAGCCCCTAGCTTTCCCCCAGGCTCGAGGCCGCCCACTCTGCCTTTCCCTCCACAAGGGATGGATTGCCTGCTGGGGGAGTGGAGATGGAAGGGCGCGGGCCAACAAGCAAGGCCCGGCAGCACGCCCTGTGTGTTAGACATGACTCTTCCTTGAGGACGGAGAGTGCAGTGGGACCCAGTCTGGACCCCAAGGAGCCCTGTGTGCCGACGAGGAGCCCTAGAAGGTGTGCAGCCAGGGTCGGCCAATACCTGAACAGGCGCTCCCTGAGGCCAGGCCACGGGGAAGCCTGCGCACGTGCAGCAAGCAAGACATTTCTCAGAAATCCGTCACTGGAGCTTGTAATCGGCCTCAAAAAAGAGTGTGTCGCTAGAGATACCATATACACATCGGTGTATATATATGCACATATGTACTTACACACCCGTGCATATGCGCACACATGCACTTACACATGTGTGCATATGTGCACACGTGCACTTGCACATGTGTGCATATGCACAGGCGCACTTGCACATGCGTGCATGTGTGCGCACGTTACTTACACCTGTGTGCATGTGTGTGCATGTGTGCTCACGTACATGTGCATAGGTGTGTGCATGTGCCCTTACACAGGCGTGTGTTTGTGCACATGTGTGCTTACACGTGTGTGTCTGAATTTGGGCTTACACATATGTGTGTATGTGTGCGCGTGAGCACTTACGCATATATCTGTATATATGCACATATGTACTTACACGTATGTGTATATATATACATATATACTTACTCGCATGTGTATATATACACATAACACTTACACATATGTGTGTGCGTATATTATATATATATATTATATATTATATATATATACACGCACACACATATGTGTATATGGTGGATTTGAGAAGAACAAGGCCCTGTACGCACAGTTCTTGCTATAAATCCAGGCCTCTCACTCACTCTCCGTTGGGCCTGAGCTCGTCCTACTGGTCCTTTGCTGAGCATTTCATATGGAAAACTGAGCCTCAGTGAGGTGAACATTAGGGTCCCAAGTGACAGAATTAGAATTCAGACACACAGCTGTGTGACGTGTGCCCTAAATGGCCTCTTTCCCACAGGCCGAGGACGCCACTCTGCCGTTTCCTCTACAGGGATGGATGCGTGCTGGGACGATGCATGGGTGGGCCAATGCAGGCCTGGGCACGCCCTGTGTTTTAGACCTTGACTCCTCTTTGAGGACAGAGAGTGCAGTGGGACCCAGTCTGGAACTCAAGGAACCCTGTGTGACAGCGAGGTCCCCTCAAGGATGTGCAGCCAGTGTCAGCCGTTGCCTGAAACTGCCCTCCCTGAGCCCAGCCCTGGGGAAGCCTGTGCAAGTGCCATGAGCGTGACATTTCTCAGAAATCCGCCACTGGACCTTGAAATGGCCGTCCAAAGAGAGTGTTTTGCCAGAGCTACCATATACACAGATGTCTATATATATATATGTACATATATACATTCACAGATGTGTATATGGTGGATTTGAGAAGAACCGGGCCCTGTGGCCACAGGGCTTGCTGAAATCCAGGCCTCTCCCTCCCTACCCTGGGGCCTGAGCTCCTCTTGCTCCTCCTTTGCTAGGCATTGCAGATGGAAACCTGAGCCTCAGAGCGGTGAACCCTGAGGGCACAGAAGTGACAGAATCAGAATTCAGACCCACAGCAGGGAGAGGTGTGCCCTTAAGGACCTCTTTCCCCCAGGCCGAGGCTGCCACTCTGCCTTTTCCTCCACAAGGATGGATGCCTGCTGGGAGGATGCAAGGGTGGGCCAAAGCAGGCCTGGGCATGCCCCGGGTGGCTGACTTGTCTCCGCCTTGAGGACACAGAGGGCAGTGGGCCCCAGTCTGGACCCCCAGGATCGCTGTGTGCCGGCGAAGGCCCCTCAAGGATGTGCAGCCAGGGTCGGGCCATGCCTGGACATGCCCTTCCTGTCCCGCAAGTCGAGGGGAAGCCTGTGCTAGTGCCCCAAGTGAGACACTTCTCAGAAACCCGCCACCGGAGCTTGAAATGGGCGTCATAAAAGAGTATTTTGCCAGAGCTATCATATACATATATGTGCATGTATATGTACATGTGTACTCGCACCTCTACGGATATGGTGGACTTGAGAAGAACAGGCCCCCTGGCCACAGGTCTTGCTGAAATCCAGGCCTCTCCCTCCCTCAGCCTGGGGCCTGAGCTCCTCCTGCTGGTCCTTTGCTGAGCATTTCAGATGTAAATCCAGCCTCAGAGAGGTGAACCCTGAGGGCATAAGTGACAGAATCAGAATTCAGAGCCACAGCTGGGTGAGGTGTGCCCTTAATGATCTCTTTCCCCCAGGCTGAGGATGCCACTCTGCCTTTTCCTCCACAGGGAATCATGCCTGCTGGGAGGATGCAGGGGTGGGCCAAAGCAGGCCTAGGCACGCCCCGTGTGGCGGCCTAGACTCCTCCTTCGGGACAGAGAGTGCAGTGGGACCCAGTCTGGAACCCAAGGAGCCCTGTGTGCCGGTGAAGGCCCCTCAAGGATGTGCAGCCAGTGCGGGCTGATGCCTGAACCTGCGCTCCCTGAGCCAGGCCACGGGGAAGACTGGGCAAGTGCCGCAGGTGAGACATTTCTCAGAAATCCGCCACTGGAGCTTGAAATGGGTGTCAAAAAAGGGTGTTTTGCCAGAGCTACCATACACATATGTGCATATGTATTTACATATATACTTAGGCATATGTGTATATGGTGGATTTGTGAAGAACAAGGCCCTGTGGCCCACAGATCTTGCTGGAAATCTAGGCCTCCCCTCCCTCTCCGATGGGCCTGAGCTCCTCGTGCTGGTCCTTTGCTGAGCATTTCAGATGTAAAACTGAGCCTCAGAGAGGTGAACATTAGGGGCACAAGTGACAGAATCCCATTTCAGACACACAGCTGTGTGTGGTATTCCCTCAAGCCCTCTTTCCCCCAGGCCGAGGCCGCCACTCTGCCTTTCCCTCCACAGGGATGGATGCCTGCTGGGAGGATGGAAGGGTGGGCCAAAGCAGGCCCGGGCACGCCCTGTGTGGTAGGACATGACTCTTCCTTGAGGACGGAGAGTGCAGTGGGACCCAGTCTGGACCCCAAGGAGCCCTGTGTGCCGACGAGGAGCCCTAGAAGGTGTGCAGCCAGGGTCGGCCAATACCTGAACAGGCGCTCCCTGAGGCCAGGCCACGGGGAAGCCTGCGCACGTGCAGCAAGCAAGACATTTCTCAGAAATCCGTCACTGGAGCTTGTAATCGGCCTCAAAAAAGAGTGTGTCGCTAGAGATACCATATACACATCGGTGTATATATATGCACATATGTACTTACACACCCGTGCATATGCGCACACATGCACTTACACATGTGTGCATATGTGCACACGTGCACTTGCACATGTGTGCATATGCGGACACGCGCACTTGCACATGTGCATGTGTGCGCACGTTACTTACACCTGTGTGCATGTGTGTGCATGTGTGCTCACGTACATGTGCATAGGTGTGTGCATGTGCCCTTACACAGGCGTGTGTTTGTGCACATGTGCGCTTACACGTGTGTGTCTGAATTTGGGCTTACACATATGTGTGTATGTGTGCGCGTGAGCACTTACGCATATATCTGTATATATGCACATATGTACTTACACGTATGTGTATATATATACATATATACTTACTCGCATGTGTATATACACATAACACTTACACATATGTGTGTGCTGTATATATATAATATATACACGCACACACATATGTGTATATGGTGGATTTGAGAAGAACAAGGCCCTGTACGCACAGTTCTTGCTATAAATCCAGGCCTCTCACTCACTCTCCGTTGGGCCTGAGCTCGTCCTACTGGTCCTTTGCTGAGCATTTCATATGGAAAACTGAGCCTCAGCGAGGTGAACATTAGGGTCCCAAGTGACAGAATTAGAATTCAGACACACAGCTGTGTGACGTGTGCCCTAAATGGCCTCTTTCCCACAGGCCGAGGACGCCACTCTGCCGTTTCCTCTACAGGGATGGATGCGTGCTGGGACGATGCATGGGTGGGCCAATGCAGGCCTGGGCACGCCCTGTGTTTTAGACCTTGACTCCTCTTTGAGGACAGAGAGTGCAGTGGGACCCAGTCTGGAACTCAAGGAACCCTGTGTGACAGCGAGGTCCCCTCAAGGATGTGCAGCCAGTGTCAGCCGTTGCCTGAAACTGCCCTCCCTGAGCCCAGCCCTGGGGAAGCCTGTGCAAGTGCCATGAGCGTGACATTTCTCAGAAATCCGCCACTGGACCTTGAAATGGCCGTCCAAAGAGAGTGTTTTGCCAGAGCTACCATATACACAGATGTCTATATATATATATATATATATGTACATATATACATTCACAGATGTGTATATGGTGGATTTGAGAAGAACCGGGCCCTGTGGCCACAGGGCTTGCTGAAATCCAGGCCTCTCCCTCCCTACCCTGGGGCCTGAGCTCCTCTTGCTCCTCCTTTGCTAGGCATTGCAGATGGAAACCTGAGCCTCAGAGCGGTGAACCCTGAGGGCACAGAAGTGACAGAATCAGAATTCAGACCCACAGCAGGGAGAGGTGTGCCCTTAAGGACCTCTTTCCCCCAGGCCGAGGCTGCCACTCTGCCTTTTCCTCCACAAGGATGGATGCCTGCTGGGAGGATGCAAGGGTGGGCCAAAGCAGGCCTGGGCATGCCCCGGGTGGCTGACTTGTCTCCGCCTTGAGGACACAGAGGGCAGTGGGCCCCAGTCTGGACCCCCAGGATCGCTGTGTGCCGGCGAAGGCCCCTCAAGGATGTGCAGCCAGGGTCGGGCCATGCCTGGACATGCCCTTCCTGTCCCGCAAGTCGAGGGGAAGCCTGTGCTAGTGCCCCAAGTGAGACACTTCTCAGAAACCCGCCACCGGAGCTTGAAATGGGCGTCATAAAAGAGTATTTTGCCAGAGCTATCATATACATATATGTGCATGTATATGTACATGTGTACTCGCACCTCTACGGATATGGTGGACTTGAGAAGAACCAGGCCCCCTGGCCACAGGTCTTGCTGAAATCCAGGCCTCTCCCTCCCTCAGCCTGGGGCCTGAGCTCCTCCTGCTGGTCCTTTGCTGAGCATTTCAGATGTAAATCCAGCCTCAGAGAGGTGAACCCTGAGGGCACAAGTGACAGAATCAGAATTCAGAGCCACAGCTGGGTGAGGTGTGCCCTTAATGATCTCTTTCCCCCAGGCTGAGGATGCCACTCTGCCTTTTCCTCCACAGGGAATCATGCCTGCTGGGAGGATGCAGGGGTGGGCCAAAGCAGGCCTAGGCACGCCCCGTGTGGCGGCCTAGACTCCTCCTTCGGGACAGAGAGTGCAGTGGGACCCAGTCTGGAACCCAAGGAGCCCTGTGTGCCGGTGAAGGCCCCTCAAGGATGTGCAGCCAGTGCGGGCTGATGCCTGAACCTGCGCTCCCTGAGCCAGGCCACGGGGAAGACTGGGCAAGTGCCGCAGGTGAGACATTTCTCAGAAATCCGCCACTGGAGCTTGAAATGGGTGTCAAAAAAGGGTGTTTTGCCAGAGCTACCATACACATATGTGCATATGTATTTACATATATACTTAGGCATATGTGTATATGGTGGATTTGTGAAGAACAAGGCCCTGTGGCCCACAGATCTTGCTGGAAATCTAGGCCTCCCCTCCCTCTCCGATGGGCCTGAGCTCCTCGTGCTGGTCCTTTGCTGAGCATTTCAGATGTAAAACTGAGCCTCAGAGAGGTGAACATTAGGGGCACAAGTGACAGAATCCCATTTCAGACACACAGCTGTGTGTGGTATTCCCTCAAGCCCTCTTTCCCCCAGGCCGAGGCCGCCACTCTGCCTTTCCCTCCACAGGGATGGATGCCTGCTGGGAGGATGGAAGGGTGGGCCAAAGCAGGCCCGGGCACGCCCTGTGTGGTAGGACATGACTCTTCCTTGAGGACGGAGAGTGCAGTGGGACCCAGTCTGGACCCCAAGGAGCCCTGTGTGCCGACGAGGAGCCCTAGAAGGTGTGCAGCCAGGGTCGGCCAATACCTGAACAGGCGCTCCCTGAGGCCAGGCCACGGGGAAGCCTGCGCACGTGCAGCAAGCAAGACATTTCTCAGAAATCCGTCACTGGAGCTTGTAATCGGCCTCAAAAAAGAGTGTGTCGCTAGAGATACCATATACACATCGGTGTATATATATGCACATATGTACTTACACACCCGTGCATATGCGCACACATGCACTTACACATGTGTGCATATGTGCACACGTGCACTTGCACATGTGTGCATATGCGGACACGCGCACTTGCACATGTGTGCATGTGTGCGCACGTTACTTACACCTGTGTGCATGTGTGTGCATGTGTGCTCACGTACATGTGCATAGGTGTGTGCATGTGCCCTTACACAGGCGTGTGTTTGTGCACATGTGCGCTTACACGTGTGTGTCTGAATTTGGGCTTACACATATGTGTGTATGTGTGCGTGAGCACTTATGCATATATCTGTATATATGCACATATGTACTTACACGTATGTGTATATATATACATATATACTTACTCGCATGTGTATATATACACATACACTTACACATATGTGTGTGTGTGTGTTGTATATATACAATATACATCACTCACACACATATGTGTATATGGTGGATTTGAAGAAGAACAGGCCCTGTACGCACAGTTCTTGCTATAAATCCAGGCCTCTCACTCACTCTCCGTTGGGCCTGAGCTCGTCCTACTGGTCCTTTGCTGAGCATTTCATATGGAAAACTGAGCCTCAGTGAGGTGAACATTAGGGTCCCAAGTGACAGAATTAGAATTCAGACACACAGCTGTGTGACGTGTGCCCTAAATGGCCTCTTTCCCACAGGCCGAGGACGCCACTCTGCCG
>PUFA01000953.1:0-80372 GCA_003508835.1 Eonycteris spelaea | reverse complement strand
GTCTCTACTCTGCGTCCTGCTCGGTGCTCTGTAGGTTCTCTGCTACACTGGATCATCTCTCTGGGCGGATCCCTTTCCTCCACTTTATATCTCTCTCCTCCTCAGCCTATCTCCCTCATTTTGTTTTCCAAATTCATACTTATGTTGTCTGTGTCCGGCTGTCTCCTCTTCCAGTATTTTCCCATGTCATTCACCATTCCTGGGTTTATCTCCAGCATTCTTTCGCTTGGTCGCCCTCTTCAGATTTTCTCCTGTTCACCATTTTTATAAGTCTCTCCTCTTCTCTGCATTTCCCCCAGTGCCTCTTCATGTATCTTCCTCCCTATATCACTCTCCTGTTTCCCCTGTGTCTTCCTCTGTGTCTCTCCGTCTCCCTCTTCATTCTCTTCGAGGTCTCCTACCTTTATTTCTCCATCTACGTGCCTCTGCAGAGTTTTGATTAAGAAAACACGTAGGATTTACCGTCTTAATCAGCGGTTTGTGTACTGCCCAAGAGTGTTAAGCACATTGGCATCGTGGTGCAATAGAGCTCTAGAACTTTCTGGCAAATCTGAAACTTACCCATGAAACAATTACTCCATGCCCCTCACCCAGGCGCTGACAACCAACGTCCTGCTTTCTGTCGCTGCGATTTTGATTCTTAAAGATCTGTCATGGAGAACATTATCGTGCGGTACTTGTCTCTCCGACTCTAGCAAAGCATAGAGTCCTCCAGGTCCATCCATGTTGTAAGCGGCAGCATTATTTTCCCTTTTTCAGGCTGTGTAACATTGCATGGAATGGGTGGAGCACATTTTCTTTATTCATTCACCTGTCCATGAACACTGGTTTGCTTTCACCCCGTAGGTATTGTGGATAGTGCTGCTGTCTACATTACCCTTTGTGAATGTCTTTATTTTTGTTCCCCAGTGTCTGCAGATGCCTCTCTCTCAAATCTCTACCCCTGCTTACCTCTGTCTTTTCTGTGGTGTTTCCTGCTCTACCTTTTCTCCTGCCCACTATGCTGTTGCACAGTGCCTCTTCTTTTCAAACCCTTTATCTGCATGAACAACTCTGGCCACCCTGGGCTCCTGTTTCTTGGTCTCAGTCTCTGACTGGGGTTGGGACCTAAAGGACTGACGTGCCCCTCCTTCCTTGCAGATGATACCTGCCTGCAGGAGCTCAAGGCCATGCTGCCCAGCCCAGAGATGCTTTCTGGGTTCAAGATGTACCCCATCCACTTCGAGAAGGTGCTAGGAGGGCGTACCCCTTGGAAGAGTAGGGTGGGCGGAGGTATCCAAGGCTTGTGTGGGCATTATAGGCCTGCCACATTGCTCATTGATCACCCTTGGTGGTCTAGGAGAAAATTTGCTTGATCTGTCAGGTGTCCGACATGGAAACTGTTTGAATCTCCAGAAGGCAAGAACCTGTTTTTCTCTCTAACTCTGTCTCCTCTATCTTTGTTCCGTTTCCACTCTCAACAGGATGATGACAGCAACTTCCACATGGATTTCATTGTGGCTGCGTCTAGCCTCCGGGCAGAAAACTATAACATTCCCCCTGCAGACCGATATAAGGTGATGATTGTCTGGACGTCATCTTTCAGTCATTCCCAGGCTTGAATCTTCCCACATTTGGCCTCTTCTGTAGTCCCTAAATGTGTCTAATGGCTGCCTGGTCACCTTCTGTCCCACAGAGCAAGCTGGTTGCAGGCAGGATCATCCCAGCCATTGCCACAACCTCAGCAGCTATAGTCGGACTCGTGTGTCTGGAGCTCTACAAGGTGGTACAGGGCCACCAACGGCTTCAGTCTTACAAAAACAGCTTCATCAACCTGGCCCTGCCCTTCTTCACCTTCTCTGAGCCCCTTGCCATGCCTCGTCACCAGGTGGGGGCCTGCTTGTATGCAGACTGTCGGTCTTACCCATCAGTGACTGAGGCCGCGTGTGTGTGTGTGTGTGTGTGTGTCCTCTCCCTCTCTCTCTCTCCCTCGTGTGTGTGTGTGTGTGTGTCCTCCCCCTCTCTCTCTCCCTCCCCCTTTCTATCTCTTTCTCTCTCTGTCTCAAATTGCTTGTAGTCTTCACCATGCCAGGCTTTGTACCGTTGGGTTACCTGCCGTTTAGGTATACTGTTTGTTAATTCATCATAAAGATTTTGGAACGTAGACTAAGTAGGAGTGTGGCTGGCATGTATTGGAACTAATGTGGAGAGGGCCAGCAGAGTTAGAGGGTATTGAGTGGGAAGGGAAAGGGAGGGGAGTGAAGAAATTAGCAGGGTCTGTGCAGTGTGGGGCCTTGTCTGTCCCTATTAAAGTGTCAGCCCGTTACTCATGATGAAATGGGGTCACAGGAGGAACAACTTTTGACAAAAGAGGGTTGTGATTGATCTGATTTCACACATCAGGTTAACTGATATGGGTCAAAGCATCTGAGATGGCCCCTGTTATACTCCCTTGTGCTTTACTCCACAGTACAATAACCAAGAGTGGACGTTGTGGGATCGCTTTGAGGTGCAGGGGCTGCAGTCTAATGGTGAAGAGATGACTCTCAGACAGTTCCTCAACTATTTTAAGGCAAAGCCCCTTCTTTACTCACTACCCCGGTGCTGTGAGGGTGGAGTATGCAAGTGACTAGTACTCTTCTTCCCAGTGACACTGCTGTCTGTCCTCCTTCCCACCATCTCCAGAGGGAACACAAATTAGAGATCACCATGCTGTCCCAAGGAGTGTCCTTGCTCTACTCCTTTTTCATGCCGGCCACCAGACTCAAGGAACGCTTGGATCAGCCGTGAGTTGTCCACTGGGCAGACTGAGGGAGGCCCTGTGTGGTGGGGCGGTGGGGGTGGGAGCTTCAACTTCTAGCTACGCCTCTTTTGTTCAGTTTCCTCTCCCTTCTCTTAGCCATGTGTCCTTCCTTGCCTGCTTTCTATCTCCCTGACCCTCTTCTCTCTCACCCCAGAATGACAGAAATCGTGAGCCGCGTGTCCAAACGAAAGCTGGGCCAGCACGTGCGGGCACTGGTGCTTGAGATGTGCTGCAACAATGAGAGTGGCGAGGACGTGGAGGTCCCCTATGTACGCTACACCATCTGCTGAGCCCTCCTCTCCCCTGTTCCTCATCCTCAGGTTTCCTTCAGCAGATCCCTAGTAGCTGTGGCCAAAGCTGTGGCCAGAGCCAGGCCATCGGCCTTACCTCCTTTTTGAAAAAAAAAATTATTTTTTATTTTTAACCTTTATTTTTGCCTTCTTCTGTTTAGAATTGGAATTCTTAATAAAACGTGGTTGGTTGAGGTGTGCATTGTCCTTGTTTTGGCAACAGCTCACATCCGCCTGTCTCTGTGAAGGAGTGGGGTCCCTGTAGCTCTGTAGATTCAAGCGATCATCCATCCAGGGTGCTCATCCCCACCCCAGCAGCATGAAATTTGCCCCAAATTCAGGGTTAGGAGACAGAGAAGATTAATTTCTACTGTTCTCCTTAGTGTGGGGGTTTTGCTCCCTTTCACTCTTGTCCTCACTGATCAGGGTGAAATGTGACACCATGGGCCACAGAAAAAGGCCATCCTTGCCTTAACATGCATTTAAATCTGACTCAGGGTCTTAGCCCACCTTTTTTCCCTCCAGTGTTTTGCCATATTTGTTTTGAGAGGTAGTGAAGGTCTGAACCTATAGTACAGGACTGAATGCCGTCACAAAAATGTGCCCAGTCTTTGTCATATCCCGCTTTGTGCCCCATATTTAAACTAGAGGGATAGTAGGCTGTTAGGTGGAGGAGGAAATGGACTGAAGGTCCTTCAGGTGCTTGTTACCTAGTACAGACGTAACGAGCTGCACGTGCATTTGCTGTTGTCTCAGAGTTTGCATCCTCCTTTTCTTGGGTTGAGTTTGGTCGTAACGTACCTCACTTGTTGCTCCCACACCATTTACAAGCATGGTTCGTTGCTGTCAGGGACCCTGGGTGTTAGGAAGGGCTTACCTGCCCCTGAACCTGCCTGGCATAACCTGTGCCACCCTAAACCGCTACTCTGCCAGCTCCAGCTCCTAGACACGGTATACGCCTTTGCCTCCTAGTGGCTCTTTTTGGCCTGTTCCAGGGATTCATATTCCCCGAAGATGGACTGTGAGACGTACGGGGCCGACGGGCTAAGGCCTGGTGTCTTATTTAACGGTAATGCTAGCTGTCTAGGGTAGATGCAGAGGTTTCCAGCACAGGCACTTCTTTTCATCATCATCACTTCGAGCACCCACACAAATTTGCCTGCGAGTTGCATTCTTCTGCCCCCTTTCTTCACTTTCACAGTTCCCAAACTCTCAATTCAGGCACAGCGTAACAGGATTTGGTGCGAGTATGGAAATGTTCTGTGGCTGAATACTGTAAATACTAGGTCACACAGAGCTATTTAGTATTTGAAATGAAGTTCGTGTGAGTGAGGAACTGAATTTTTTCAGGTTAAATTTTAATGAGTCGCCTCCATGGGGCAGGGGCCACTGCACCTTGTCTCCATCTGCATCAACGCCTGAATCGGACTCACACACTGCCCCCAGAATTCTGGAGTCCTGTCTGACAGCAACACAGCTCCTGAAACCGGGTAGCACTGTTCACGTCTCAGCCCATTCTGTCAAACCCAAAGGCCCAGCAGTTTACTTCAGTATTTGTTTACTGTTATGCCTCTGGCTGTTTTGTAGAGAAAGAATTGCTTTCTCCTCTGTCTTAGCTCCCCAGTGTCCTAGAATCACCATTGACACTCTGTTTCCTTCTCCGGGGTCTATTCTTTCTGCACAAGTGTGTGACACAAACACAAAGAGAGTGATACCCAATCAGGGAGATACACATGAAGATGATGGTATCTAGCAGGCAACCAATGGACTTCACGCGCACAAGGTAAGCGTGTAGAGAGGGGCCCGGGGGGACTCTCACGGTACAAGGATTGTAGTAGTTACTCTGGGTTCTCCAAAGAAACAACCAATAGGAGATACATAAGTACATTTTGAGACATTTTGTATGGAACGTTTTCATAACCTTATGCATGTATAAACATTTTTGAGACATTTAAGCCACACAATGGTGATGATAACAGCTGGATAGATGTCAGATGACAGCTCGATAGATGGATAGAGAGAACTGATAGGTGTAGAAATACATACTGAGATTTTGGACTAGGCTCACATTAGCAGTTTTCCAACGAACTTCATCACATGGCATAGTAACAGACCCCGAAGGGATCGATCAGCGTTCTACACACATGCTTCCTCATCTCTATGCAGTAGTAGTACTCCAGTTTCCTTCAGATAGTCAGGATCCATCACCACACCAGCACATAACTTCCATCTTTACCAGTTGACTCAGGAGCCCAAGTGGCTGGGTGGCTGTCTCAACTTGTGATGCAGGGAAATCACGTTGTCTGCAGGTGGAAGCGTTTCTCCCTTTGAAAGTAAGATGTCCAGGCTGGCATTGCGTAAGGTCACATAACAGTCAGCAAATGAATGTCAGTCGGTCACTAGGGACAATGGTGAGTGCCGCCACTTCCACTTCCACCTCTTCATTCCTAAACCTGGGAATCCTGGTTGTGGCACAAGCAGCAACATGTGGTAGAGGTATTCAGAGCACATACAGCCTCCTTAAGACCCTGGTTCCAACCCTGCAAGGTAAGGATGCCGAATCCATACTATCACTGGGTCTTCAAACAAACAGCCCTTCCACTGCTTCACCAGGCTGCCTGCTTCCGACTTGTGGAGAACGTGGTGAATTCCATGAGCATGGATCCCATGCCTCACTCCTTCTGCTATACGGTGAGTTGTCCAATTTGAAACACAGTTGTGTTGACCACCATGATGGAGAAGAAGACGCTCTTCCAGTCCACACGTGGTAGTCTGGGCAAAGGAATTGCATACAAAGCAATTGCATACAAAATTTATATTCAGAGAAGAATACACACTGCCCCATTCATGATGGAGGGAACCCAATGTAATCAACTGGCCACCAGGGGTTGGGGACTCTTACTGGTTCTCCTGTGGCAAACTAGGCACTCAGCAGTGGGCATAGCCAGATCAGGCTTGGCGAGTGGAAGTTCCGTATTGCTGAGTCCAGGCATATCCTCCAACGCTTGAGCCCATGGACAGCGGGACGTGGGTCGGGAAAAGAGTCCGTTTGGAGAATGAAATCATTCTATAATGGGAGGGGTCATAGATTGACCCATGCATCCAACATGACAGAATGGATCATCCTATCCATTTGATTATTAGAATCCTCCTCTGCCGGAGGTCGCACTTGGGTGAGCATACACATGGGGCACGCCGTCTTCACGTGTTTCAGACAAGTCTACATTCCTTTCCTACAATTTTTGGTGGCCAATTTTCCAAACCTGTTCTCCTAGGAAATATCACTGTTCGGCCAAACTATCGAGCACGAGTTCGAAATCACTTCTGTAATCACAACCATCACATGTCTGGTTATTTCTTCTTCCAAGCTCGGTGAGCACACTGCTGTATTCCTTGAAGGTCTGCCCTCGGGAGGACTTCCCTTCACCACTGTCCTTCAGGCATGTGCCAGAGAAGGGCAATAATGCTGCACCTGTCCAATTTTGGGTGGTGCCTGTGCAGACGAATTTTAGGAATTTCCATTAAAAGTTAATCAACCTTCCGTTCTGCTTCTGTAAATATGCTTGCTGCATGCAAGAGCTCACTTGCATTTTGTCCTGTTTATCTGAATGACAAATGTAACCGTTTGTATTCCTTAGCAGCCCCCACTTCCTGTAACAACTCGTAACCATCAGTAACCCATAATATCTGCTGCCCTTCTGTCAATGTTATTACATGCGATTATAGCAACTCCCGAGGTTTGTAATGGCCTGAATTCAAATTAACCAATCAGCTCATGTCAAAAAACCTGTACATAGGAATGTTGCAACTCGGCTCGGCGCCCAGATCTTCAGAGCACTAGCTGCTCTGGGACCACGTGTAATAAACCTGAGTTCTCCAACTCTTCAAATGCTGCTTGGTTTTTTGCTGGTCTGATTTTGGAGCTTTTCCACATTTTTTGGAGGCCCCAGTGGGATTCTAACCATGACAGCCCCTTGGGACACCGGACCGGTGGCTTGGCCAGGAGAGGCAAGGGGAACTGAGACGACTGATGAGGCGCACCACCCAAGCATTTTGGGTTCTCTTTCGGACCGGTGTCCCAACTCCTGGGACAGCTGAGTCACCAACTGGATTCACAGGAGGGACAGACCAACTCACCAGGAATGGCCAGAGGGAAAGGTACCAAGGTAGGATCCTGGGATCAGTCCTCATGGATCCCATGCTTCCTGTTGGACGGAAGAAGAGCTTGATCGTCTCCTAGTCATCAGTAAGAAGATGTTGGTTGGGGTCTTCCTAGTGCGAGATGACACTGGGGTCTCCAAAACGAGTGATCAGAGACCTCAAAGTCTTCCCATGGGGGGAGGTATCAGGTTGAAGCAGGCACTCGCTGGCCGAGGGTAAAACCTGTTGTGTATACTGGTAGGGAGGAGCAATGTTTTAACCTGGCGTATAAATAACCTGTTGCATGAATGAGTGGCTTGGCCAACTTAATCTGTCAGGTATGACTGTGTAGCTCCACAGCTGGGTACCCTAAGGTCCCCTAAATGCTAGGGAGTCTGTGCAGACTCCCTATGTGTTTCTATGGTGAATGGCATGTGGTCCAGGGTGACATTGGACTAGGGTCCGATCTCAAGTCACAAAGCTGAGTCTGCTACAGCTAAGTGTCACGTAAGCTTATTTGGGACATGGCCAGATGAGCATCTGACTGGTCTCCTCTGTGCAGGGGGCATCCACCCTGTTTGTCTTTGCATCTCCGTCACAGGGTAGAATGAGTTTAGTCAACACTGAACTGTAAAGGAGGGAGGTCAATCACCCTCCAGAAGGTAACTGAGTGCCCCCCACAAGTTATGGGGAGTTACAGCTTGTTATCCAGAGAACAGTTTAAGGAATGGTGGGAGGCCGTATGAAAGAGAGTGAGTGCTGAATGACTGAGATGTGGCCTCTCCATGAAGTGAGAGTTGAGCCATAATTCACGGTTCCATGGTGAACCTGATTAGGTTTACGATGGCCTCACTGGATCTCCATGAGGAGTTTACTCCAGCGATCTGGGTCGGGGGGTTGTACTGCTCCACCAACGCTAAGAGGCACCTGAAACCCCCACGAGGGTAGCAGCTGGAGACGGCCAAAGTGAGTGCCGTCGCCTCCACATTTTCACCGATGCTATCCTCACCCCTCCATGTGGTGTGATGGTTGTCTGTCTTGGGAGGTATAAGAGGTACTCCTGATACATATGGTGGAAAGGAAAGTGTTTTGTTGTTGTTGTTGTTTGCTTTTTGTAACAGAAGTTATGAAGTCTGGAGACTTACTTTGAAGGAGAGTTGTCTCAGAGATGGTTGTTGCTGAAGGAGTGAAAAGAGGTAAACTGAAGGAATAAAGAAAGTATGAAGGAAGTGTATGAAGGAAAATGCTGAGACAAAAATTCTACGTGGAAAAAGGTTGAAATTTTAAGTGCCAAAAGAAGGCCAATGCAAAATTAGAATTGTGTTTAATGGTTTTTAGGTTATTGGTCTGATGATAATGTTGTGAAAAGATTTTCCGAGTAGAAAACAAGGATTCTGTACTTCATCAAAAGGTAATTTCAATGTTTTACGATGCCTTCACCAGGTGTCTGAGACTTGAGAGAATATTCTAACACTGGCCTCTGCACCTCATTTTCAAAGGAAGCTCTCTGCAAATATGGGGGGAAGGTTCTTCTAAGCCAACTGTCTTAAATTGCATGTTGAAAAATTTTAAGGAAGGTTTCTCAGTGGATTATGGGTCAAACTGAACTCGGGAAAGCTTTGTACTCCTAGTGAGCTCGAAGAGCCTGCCTTTGGGGTAGGTTGGCCCTCAGAAGGGACTCTAGAGCTCCCCACTGTCAGAGCCGTGTACCGGGTAGTGACAGGGACCCCTGGACTTTCAGACCAGTTTCCGTACACAGACTCATGGTTTCAAATTACTACTGTAGTGCCCCCTCGGGTCCAGTTCTGCATGAATAGGCAGGAAGAGAGCAAGGTAGTTGTGGTACAATTGGCTAGGTGGAAAGACAAGGTGCTGGCAAAAATAATCCACCAAGGGGACCCTGAGAGAGAAACTGTCTTCCCATCGCTGTACATCCCAACAGCTTGAACAGCCCCTGCACAGCCACTCTACCCACAATTGCTGGACAACCCTCCACTATCCATGCCTTCGCCACCCCAATGGCTCGAGCAACCACCAAGCCTAAGGCCATGGAGCCTCCACTCGGCCATGCAACCGTTTTAGCAACCTGCAGCCCTTCAAATGCCCCTCCCTTTAAGATTGGAGAAGGAGGCCCACTCCAGCCGGGCTGCCCTGTCTTCGACTATCAGCCAATACAACCAGCCTCCTCTACTGAAAGCAGCACACCCCATCCTATTCAGAGAAACCTCAAGCAATAATTGACCTGCTCGAGTACCTCTTCCATACTCATCAGCCTACCTGGGATGACTGCCGTCAACGCCTCCTGATTCTCTTTAACACCGAAGAATGACGCCAGATTCATTGAGTGACAGGGATGGCTTCAAGGACAGGCACCAGAAGGTACACTAAACCCTGCAGCATGGGCCTCACGGGTCGTGCCTGACACCAGGCCCAAATGGAACTTCAACGTACCACACGGAGGGAGTCTTTCAACAGGTTCCGGAAGGCCATACTGCAAGGGGGAAAAGTTGGGGCTAGGAAGCCAAAATAAATACGTCAAAAATGGCAGAGATACTCCAAAGGTCAGAGGAGTCATCCACAGAGTTCCGTGAGAGACTATGAGAGGCGTTCCGGGTGTGTGCCCCTTTTGACCCCGAAGCACAAGAGAACCCTCACATGGTCAACGCGGCATTTGTGGCCCAATCCTTCGTTGACGTCCACTGCAAACTTCAAAAATTGAAGGGCTTTGCTGGAATGACCGTGCCCCAGCTGCTGGAGGTGTCAAACAAGGTGATTGCAAACCGCAACCAGGAGGCCCAAAAGGTAGCTGACAAATGGATGAGACAAGAGGAGTTCCTGCTGGCAGCTGCATTAGGGAACCTGGACCCGGTACAACAGACTGCCGCTCCCACAAGGAAGAGAGAAAGCAGAAATAGACCCCTACTTCACCACTACCAATGTGCCAACTGCGAAGAGACCAGCCATTGGAGAAACGAGTTTCCTCATCGTAGGGAAGTGCCTGGAAGGCCAAACAATTCAATCAACCTCATAAAGAAAAATACCAGCCTGAGCCTGGCATCCAAGAGCTCATCAGCCAGGCCAAAGAACAATCAGACTAGGAATGACTGGGCTCCCTGATCCTAGGAGTCTACCCCAGGAGTCTATGGTCACAATAGAAGTAGGGGCCCAATCAATGACTTTTATGATGGGCACTGGGGCTGAACACCCAGTAGTAGCTAGGCCCGTGGGTCCCCTCATGGATGGAACGGCAACTATTGTTGAGGCCACAGGGGACCGAGTCGCCGGCTCGTTCTGTAAAGCCCACTCAGCCCACTCATGTCAGCTAGGGGGCCACCTAGTGACTCATGAGTTCTTGTGCCTACCAGATGCCCCATCCCCCTTTTGGACAGAGACTATTAACAAAGCTTGGAGCACAAATCACCGTTACCCTGGGGAATCCCACTAGTCTCACACTGAGAAGCCAACCTACTTTAACGATGGCCGTGACTGTGCCCGGGGACGATGAATGGCATCTTTACTCTCTTGGAGAGAACAAACAAATCCAACTGCTCTCTTAGAAGAATTCCCTACTGTCTGGGCAGAAAAGGGGGGCCAGGTCTAGCCAAAACTCACACACCCATTGTGGTAGATCAGAAACCAGGGCCATCCCTGTCACACAAAGACAATATCCAGTGTCATTGGAAGCATGCCTAGGAATTCAGCGTTCATGCAATGCCGGAATTCTAGTTGAGTGTCAGTCACCTTGGAACATTCCACCCTTGCCAGTCAATAAGCCAGAAGGGAACGACTACCACCCCAGTCAGGATCTCCACGCCATCACCCATGAAGTTGTCACCTTCCATCCGGCAGTCCCGAACCTGTACACTCTCTTGAGTCTCTTACCTGCTCAAGCAAGCTGGTTCACATGCCTTGATCTTAAAAACACTTTCTTCAGTCTCTGGTTATCAGCGGCCAGGCAGCCTTTGTTTGCCTTCAGGTGAGAAGACTCATCTGACCTGGACTTGACTACCACAAGAACTCACCCACCCCATTTGGCAAGGCACTGGCCTCAGATCTTGCTGCCTTCCCTGGGAAAACTTTGAACTGCACATTACTTCAGTATGTGCAGTTACCGGCTAGTCACACCTAAGGAGACTCTAGGAAAGGTAATGAGCTTTACTGGCCCTACTCTCTACCATAGGGTACAAGGTGTCATGGAAGAAGACTCAAATCTGCAAACAGAAAGTCAGATACCTTGGGTTCATCACCTTGAAAGGACATCAGGCACTTGGACATGAAAGGAAACTGGCCATCTATTTAATACCTCAGCCAAATACCAAGGAAGAGGTCCATGTCAGCTAGGGGACCACCTAGTGACACATTGGTAGTGATGAAGTCAGGGTCTATTCCTGGTTTCTCTCTTCCTTGTGGGAGCGGCAGTCTGTCGGATTGGGATACCAGGTTTCTACAAGATTGCCAAGCCACTATACGAGGCCACAGTGGGGTCTGGTAAAGACCCCTTGGTTTGGGGCTCTAAACAAGAAGAAGAGTTTTAAATGTAAAGGTTCCCCATGCTGTGACTACATTAATAAATAATCAAGAACACTAAATGTCTTACCAACATCAGAATAACTCACTATCAGGGAAAGCTGAATGCATGAACCGGACCCTCAGAACCACACTAGCTAAGCTTTTATGCACTCAAGGCCTTCAGGATTTTATTCCCCATTAGATATCCCCCAGTGAAGTTTGGAAGTTAAGGAAGTTAGAAGGAGACTCTAGATTAATACCTGACCTAGAAATGTCCCAACACCTTAGGGAGGATTCCTACCACATCACTAGGAAAACTTCAGAAATAGCCCCTATCCATTTGGGTAATTGGGTCCATCCCTGAGCCAGGAGAAGAAGTATGGTTTGAGACTGGAAGATGGAGCCAATTCAGCCAAGCTGGGCAGGCTCTCATATTGTTATATTACCAACTCTCACCACCATTAAAGTTGCAGGTATCACCCTGTAGATTCACCACACCCGAGTAAAGAAAGTAGCATCTCCAGAAAATCTTTAGACTTGGACTGCAGAGCCTCTTCCTGATCAGCCACTCTGAGTCACATTCTGGAGGCAGCAGAAGTCCACCTGAGATTGTTGGCCCTGCTCTGGCCACCCTCAGGAGCTTGTCAGTCTATGCACGGCAGAAGCTTGAGGATCAACCGAAGACTCCTGCAGAAACTCCTTCATGGACGGCGTAGACAGATCCCATCAACCCTCATAAGCTGACCCTGAGGAAAACAACGTGCCCTGCTCCAGCCACAAACTGGAAGATGGCTGGTCACGCTTGGCCTAAGCCTGAGGAATTTCATCATGGGTCTCCAAATAATTGGACACTGGAGAGAGAGGGAAGTTAGGGCAGAGGACTGTGAGCTACGTATCCACATCACCAAAGGGGATCAAAGAATTTCAACCTTGATTTTTCTATAGCTACTATGAATGTCAGGGAACTCAGAAAGGGACCTGTACCTATAACCAGACTCAATATTCAATATGTGACCCAGGAAGTAATCAACCTTATGTATGTTACAACCCAAATGACCCTCCCACTGAAACAGTTTGAAACAGTTTTTGAAATAAGGGTAGCTTTGAAGGACTGCAAGGGAGGATAGACAGTTGGACCCATGTTGACCCAGACTAAAGTAAAAGAAAATACCAGTCGAATAACTCTAAATTTTGATGCTTGTGCTGCTATGAGTCAGGACCAATGGGCGGAAGAGAGATTCTGCAGATCTCTCAGCTGATAAGAAAGCTATAGGACAGAAAAAAAATTATATGTGTCCCCACAGTTTCTCACGTGGTATAAGCTGTGTCTATTGGTCATGTGTCCTCTGGGCTACTTGGGAAGAAGACACCACCAACAAGAATGCAGTGGATCTAGGAAAGGGGTAGTTTTATCAAATTGCATCACCCATGTGTGCAATCCATTAGAATTAATCATAACCAACCCCTTGAATGGCCATTAACATTTCAGAGTATTTACACTTAACATTGACAGGATGGGGCTAAATCGCTGTGTTCAAATTTGTAGAGGTCAAGTACTAGACCATCCAGCTCAAGTCTATCAGGTTTATAAGTCATTCTAAAGGAAGCAACTGAACCCCTACCCCTATTGACACAACCGATCAAAAACTTACTTCTCGGGATGGCTAAAGGGATGGCCCACTCCCTGAGTCTCACTTGTTGGTAGGAGACAGGCAGCTGTGGGAAGCTATTTAATTGGTTCCCACCTAGGCAACACCAGACATAATGCCCCCACGTACCTCTAATGATGGTCAGTGGATTTTAGAACATACTAATACAGGGTGATACTACTTGGCCAGGGGTGGAGGAAATCTCATCAAGTCAGTCGGAAATTTAATTTGCTTAGGCCAAAAATATCATAATGCCACCTCTAAACAAAGTGGTGTGGTGGGGAGACAGGAAAGAGAGAAATCCGTTGGCCAGATTCCCAGAGCTGAGCAGTGCCTGGCTTAACCCAGGTAGGCCCTGAGACTTGATAGCCCCCCACGAGGCTGTACTGGATTTGTGGAAACAAATGTCCACTTATATCCACTCTCCCCAAATTGGGAGGGGAGCTGTGTAATTGGCATAATAAAACCCTCCTTTTTCCTCTTACCTCTGAAAACAGGGGAGCTGCTTGGTCACCCGGTCCCACAACCCTTACAATGGGTAAAAAGAGAACTCCACATAGGGGACTGGAAGGATGATGAATGGCCCCAGAATGAATAATCCAATAGTATACACCTGCCACTTGGGAAAAGGGTGGATCTTGGGAATACGATACCCCCATTTACATGTTAAACCAAATTTTTCAATGGCAAGCAGTTTTAGAGATCATTACCAATGAGACTGGGAGAGCCCTGACCCTCCTTGCACATCCACAGACTCAGATGAAAAATGCCATCTACCAAAACAGACGGACACTAGATGATCTATTGGCAGCAGAAGGAGGCGTGTGTGGGAAATTCAATCTCACCAACTGTTGTGTACAGATAGATGACTGGGGCCATGCAGTTGAGAACCTTGTCAAAAAAATGACAAAACTGGCCCATGCAAGCAGGACACGGATAGGACCCTGATAACCTTTTTGGAGGTTGGTTTTCTACCTTTGGGGACTTTAAGACCTTAGTTGGAGTAGTACTCCTCCTTGGTGCCTGCCCCCTTCTGCCTAGTAGTATGTTTCCCATCCACACCCTAAGGCCTGAGAGGCAGAAAAACTGATAGGCACGATCCAGTCAGAGTCTGAATCTGAAGCAGTGGAAAATCAGCATCCCAGCTTGAAGACACTCAGGCAGAGAAAGAGAATTTTTTCTTGCTCAGCCATTTTGTTCCATTCAGGTCTTCAAAGGTTTGCACGAGTCCCACCCACACTGCGCAGAGCCATCTGCTTTACTCAGTCACTGTGAAGCTCATGTAGAATCACCTTCTCAGACACACCGCAAGATTATGTGTGACAAAATATCTGGGCATCCTGTGACCCAGTCAAATTGACACAGATAACTGAACACAGCAGTGACCATCCTCAGGGCTGCTGGGAACCCTTGATCATGAAGAGACTTAAAAGAGCCTCATCATGGATGTTAAAACCAGACTCAGGTAATGACCTTTCTTGGCTTAAAATCTTGCCATGGGCTCCCTCCTTAATGGTGTGAATAGCAGAGTTCCTATCATAGCCACCAAAACTTCAGATTCATATTCCATATACCCTTTGGACCTACCTTCTCCTTATTTCTTCTTTACTCACTATTTTAGTCTTTTCTTCACAGGTCCCTTGCATGATGAAATAGGGAAAGGGTGGGCAGGTGTTAGGAGCTGGGGTGTCCCCAATTATTTTGAAAACAGGTCATTTTGCTTCAAGCATAGATTCAACAGTGATGAGGCCAGTCTCATCACCAAGTTGCTTCCCAGGGTGGATGCGGCATGAAGAGGCAAACATATCCTGCCAAAGTGTGTCTGGTGGTATAATGAAGGGCAAAGTGGCCCCTCACCACACTCTAAGGATTTGAGGATTGCAATTCTCTCTCTGCAGATGCTTTAGAACATCTGTTTGCCCTCACTTTGAGGGAAGAAACCCATAACCCTCTAGACAGTAAAAACGAATTGGGAAATGGCAGGCCAGTGGGAGACTGGAAAGACAAGACTGTGGCAAACAGTATGGGCTAGTTGTGTCAGATGCAGGGAATGTCACCTGCAGGTAGGTATCTCTGGGTCACACGTTGATATCACAGGAAGGTTCATTTATGACAGAGTTTTCCTAAAGTTGTTAACTTCTTTTCTCTCTTTATTATAAATTTTGCACTATTAAATATTTCAAACATCAGGACAATCTATTACATACTGTTGTTCTTATTTATTTATGGTGGGAAAACACAATGAGATAAGTTTACCATCTTAACCATTTTTAAGTGTACAGTACAGTGCCATTAAGTATGTTTGCATTGTGCAGCTGCTAAAACTAATCATATATGGAACTTTTAAATCTCCTCAAACTGTTCTCAGTCCAGCTCTTGGCAGGCGCCATTCTACTTTCTACTTTCATTGATTACTAGTCCCTCTAGTAAGTAGAATCAAACACTTGTCTTTTTCTGACTGTATAAAGTTAATGCGTGTATCAGAATTTCTTTACTTTTTAAGGATGCGTAATATTTCTTGGTAGGCATGTTTTGTTGATACATTCATTTATCGATGGACACCTACCCATTACTTTTTAACTAAGCTTGGTTAAAGCATTACATAAAAGTTCTTCAAAACATAAAAGTACAGCTTGATGAAGTATTAAAGGTAAAACACTCACACAGTCAAAACTACACGAATGTCTCCTCAGAGGTCCTCTGATGCTCCTTTCTAGGCACTAAATCCTCTCCTGGAGCATTGCTAAGCATGAATGTTGTCTCTTTCTGAACCTGAAATGACTTGCAACACAATGCAATTGGTGTTCCGATATTTTACACCCATCTTAATTGTTTTATTTGACATTTACAAAAGAAAATCATATCAACAAAATAGTATAATGAATTTCACGTAGGGCCCAGCTTGATTCAATAATCTTAAACTCATGGTCAAAATGATTAATAGCCCTAGATTTCATTGAAATCAGAACATTTCATTTCTAAGTTCACAATATGATTCTCTAAAGAAAAGGGAAGTCTTCTCCACAACCACAAGATAATATCATCACTATCACAACCAAAAAACACAAAAGCTTTAAAAAAGCAGTTCCCTTAAACTTATTCAGTTAACTTGGAGTAGAATTTGGATGCTATACAACAAGTAGAGTTTTATCATAGCTGTAATGTGTTTATTGCATTTGGTATTGCTCTAAGGCACGTGAGAGGCAACATACTGTTCATAAGGTAATGCAAACCAACATATAACCCACTACTGTACCTCATAAAACTCTTTTATTGGCTTTGTTTTGCACACCCTATTTCATTTTCAAAATTGCAGCCACCTTGTATTTGAAACTATTTGGCAGATGAAAGTCAAGCCTCTCCAAGGAGCAACTTTTTCTCCTCAAAGGGGCCACAAATGGGTGATACTGGATAGTCCCGTGGGCCATTTCCCACTCCTCCCTCTTCCACAGCTACTTTAATATTTGTGCTAAAGGAAACACATCCATGCCTGGCTCAGGTGAGCCTCCCCACACACATTTCCATCCTGTCACCTGCCTTCTTGCCTACCTTCCTGCCTGCTCTACAGGGCAGCCAGCTTTCTATAGGGTGAACACTGATTTCTAAGCTGCAGGCTCAGACCCTGGCAGTAGTGTCAGGAGCCATACTTCATGGTAATCTATCAGCCTGATAATCATCTTGCTTGTCATTCTGGTCATTACTGACAGAAGTATGTATGATTACATGTTAAGGAACACAGATCTACATTAACTAGAAGGCTCTAATATGCATACTAAGAGCAGTGATCAAAGGACACAGCATGGATGGAGTTATGTTAACTAAACTGTACAATAGCAGGAATCTTTAGGTCAGAATACCCTGCACAAAAAAGTGCACTCTCTGTTTACTGCAGCCCAATTTTTCCATAAGTAAATTATCCACAATTGAAAAATATTATCGACAAGGTATTTTGCTATCAAAAATATTTATTCAGAAAAAAGAAAAGGTTGCTACTCAGACCATGCAGACATGGCAAGCCACGTGCACACTCTGGCCTGTGTGCTGAGATGCAGGGGTATATACAGAATGTACGGAAGGGAATGGAAAGTGTTGGAAGTGGCCGTTAGAACCACAGAACTTTAATATAACATAGAGTTTTTCCTGCATGGTCTTCTCGTGTAAGGTTCTTGTTTTTCCATGGCCTTTGAGGACTTCCATTGCCCTAGCTCCTCCCAGAGACCCTCCAACTGAACCGATTGGGTTTGCTTAAAATTCTACATAGTCTTCACCTTTCCCCATTTTGATAGTAACTGTGCTGAAACCATTACCAGGCAACGCACCAGTCTTCCAACTCCTGCGGCTGTTTGTTATCCACATTCAGGAGGATGTCTTCTTGGTGCCCTCTTGCTCATCACAAGAAGTTGCAAGCATGGAAACAGCTCATGTCCAGGGTCAATAAGCAACAGGTACATAGCTTAAAAGGAAGACTTCCAAGTTAAATTAGAACAGCATAGCAATCTAATCTATATGATGAATTTAAACCAGGAGCTCAATCCTCTAACAATGAAACAAATACAATTATTATCTTGAAGTTCTTGATGATGGATTCACACTAAGCAAAATTACCCTTTCACAGTAGATTAGAAAATCTAAATGACGGCACATTCTTTCTAAGTAAAAGAGAAAAAAGAAATAGGAATTAATAATAAATAAAAAGAGAGTCTTAGAGTCCTGACCTGGTCATGTGGGGAAATGGTCTCCTTCCACGGTTACTCGCTTTAATATTATTTCATCTTGAAATTTAGGTCATCAGTTTACGTGAAGTTCCTTTCAAGTTTTGGTACCTTCTTCAGGATTGACAAGAGTATCGAAGGATCTGGTTGTTGGGGCTTAACAATACAGGAGTGTGTCAATGGTATGTGGTAAGGGTTCTTCCAACAATGCTGATAGTATTATTTTTTTAAGGTTTCTTTTCTAGTAAACCCATGTGGTAGATTTGGATTTTCAGTTTTTCATTTTCTTGAATTGCACTGTGAAGAGATTGTTCTACCACAGTGTGATGGTGTTCAACTATTAAGCGTTTATATTAAAGTATAACTTCTTTTATGAACTGAAGATACAAAGAAGCAGGATACAAAGTCATGGTGCATTCTGTAAGTATCTTGAAACGTGAAAGCTTATGAGTTCCCAAAACTCTAGATCTAGGGTTGACAGTGCTTTTGCCCAAGGTACAGGAAAAATGTCTGTCTTTTTCCAGTTGACTCTTACTGAGGCCATTAGTAGGTTCAACAAAACCTAGAGACTGAGTGTGGTAAGCACAGTCAAAATTTTGTAGACCTGGCCAAATAGTACAACCTTGTTTTATCACCTGACCAGTGAAATAGTTTCCTCTGTCATTGTGCAGTTTGAGAGGTGCTCCCCAGTGGGATCTGTGTTCTCTAAGAAGCCTTTGGTCTAAGAGGAAGTAGCTTTCTCAGTCCAATGGGAAAGCAACAGACCATGAATAAAACATTTTTATCCATGAGATAGGATTAGGGTTTGGGGAAAGCTGTATGAAATATCTTTGCCAAACCTCAAATGGTCCATTAGGCAATCCAAAATTTCCAGCAACAGTGCCAATACAGCCCTGGTTTATCCTTGGGACAAGTGGAAAAAGTGAGGAAGGCTCTTTTGCAGCCTTGTTAATATCTCCCCCTCCCCCCTCCAAAATATAGGTTCATAGATGATTGCATTTTGTCAGTGGTCAAAGGTTTAAAGCATCTACAGTGTACAGAGCAGGAATCTCACATTTTTTCATAGGATCAGTTTGCTATTTGGCCCAAACTATAGTTGCCTACATTTATTGAACCTACAGTTACTACATTTCCATAGTGGATTTCCTTCTCTCGGGTCAATTGTTGGGCATTTCAGTTTCAGCAGAAACAGCCTGGCTCCAAAAGAATTGAGCCAAAGAATAGTACAGTTCCAATAAAGATGACTGATGCCAAGTCAGGCAGAAGTTCCAAATGAATACTTGCAGGAAAAACAAGACCCTTAATCTGAAAAGCTGGAAGCCTTAAAACAGTTTCCTTATAGAGTCTGGAGAGCTTCAAACACAAGGAGAGCAGGAGCTCCTAACCAAAGAGAAACTAGCCTTCAAATTCCAGGGTCAGGGTGGGGGAAACTTCCAGCACAAAAGACTCTGTGGATTCTGCAACTGTTTGCTCAAGATCCCCAGAAATTTCCAGGGTCACCTCTGGATTCATATGTGTGTCATCATATAATGTTGACCTTAAATAGGTAATGGCTGTGATGAGGCCATGTCACTTTCTTTCAAGTTTCATGTTTGGGTGCTGGGATGCAGGCTATTTCACCATGTGCTTTAAAAGTGTTATTTCTGTTCAGGGCACATCTACCACAGCCACTGCCATTTTCACCCATGAGGATTGTAGTGTATTCATAATCTGCTGATAAACATAGCAATAAACCCATCAAATACCAGCAAGAGCTGTGGGAGAAGGAGAAAAAAAAGTATTGACACTACAAAGAGAATCAAATAGATCAAATAGACGTCAAGCTAAATTTACAATGAACAGTTTGAAGAAAAGTGAAGAACTACAGAAAGTCCAGGACATACAAGATGGGAAGCAAAATGTTCCTGTCATCTGGGCCTGCTGTGCATGTAAAAGAAAACACCTGGGAAATAAAATGGTACAGAAATTACAACAGAATGTGGACATGGAAGTTGTTTTGGAAAATCTTACTGTCCTTAACCATTTCTACGAGTGCACTGGAAAATCTCCTTTAGAGACACACTGATTTTTTTTTTTTACGTAAGGTGATTCAAATAAAAGGGTGATTAAGAACGTGTCCTCTCTATTGCTATCAGCAAGTATTGTATATTCTACTAGAGTGCCTCTCTATGTCAACCCATCACTGATAGATGTACAGATGGAAGCCATGAGAATTCTATAAATTCAGAAGTGAATTGTTGGACATAAAATGGTCATGTCACTGATAATGACAAGAGGCAACATTTAAGTAACAGTTTACTATAAAAATTCATGGCTAGTGATACATTAAATTGTCTTTGCAGTTAAAAATAAAACAATTACTTTATAGAAAAACATGCTTTCTTTCCCACAGAGGAGAACTCTGTGGTCTATGCAATTGTTGTCGAGTTGAACCACGTGAGAGCATCCTCACCTGGCCTCCATCTTCACAAGAATGAGTTTTTCCCTTTTTCAGTTTCACAGTAATTATAAAACATCTACAGTTAGTCAGCTTTTTTTTTCCAGGAAGCAAAAATCATGTTGTATTTCTGCAGTCCAAACTAGGTAAAGGCCAGAAACAATATTTTCATTTTCTCTTTTGAAACCCAGTGGGTGTTTAGTTGCTGCCCCTCTCTGGACCCCTTGTCTTTATGCGGGAAATCTTATTTTAATGCAATATACTTGTCGATCATTTTCAGGTTTTAGTTTGTGTTTGGTTATAACTGTCTTTTTACTCCTGAAGCCTTCTGAGACCCACCTGACTTAAACATCCCTATTAAAATAACATCATTTCTTTCACATGTAAAATTCTCCAATAGTTTTTTCAATACACCTTATTTCACTTGTTGTGTTTGCACCTTTGACACATATGGAATCCATTGTATGTCTTTATATATTTGTCTCACCAGAATTTACTGAATGACCCAGTTTTCTTCAATGTGGTACTCGCGCCAACCAGTGCTACAACTTGTTGCTGAAAGTGGGTTTCATAAGGAAGGGCAAAAATGGGCCGAGGGCAAAATTTGAGATGCTGATGGAAATCCGGTGGCACAGAGAATCAAGCCAGGATGACCTCGTCCACAGTAAACGTCTGCCGTCGACTCGAGGCTCTAGGCTCTGCTTGGGTGTGGGCGCCACAACCTGCCGAGCGGGTCCTTCACTAAGGCGCCCTCGAGCTCAAGAGACGACACCCACGAGGCCGTCCGAGGTCGCGGAAGGCTCCAATGACGCACAGTCTCAGGACGCAGAGCAGCCAATCCCGCGGGGCGCGGGGCGGGCGCCCGGGGCCTTCCGCGGGGCGCGTGGAGACCCGCTCGCCGGCCACACCCTCAGCCCAGGACTGGGTACTGCCGGTGACCGACCGGCCCAGGCTCCGCCCCGTGCCACGCCCCCTAGAGTGTTCTCACCTGCATTGGCGGGTAGGACCCAGGATCGCAGCACTGATTGGCTGGCTGCTGGAGATGACCTCGCTCTGCCAATGGGTGCTTCCCTTGGGACTCCTGAAGGAGGCTAGTGCCAAGAGTTTGGACTCCGCACCTGTCCCGGTCCATGGAAAATGGCGGTGTGGGGGAAGGAATATACAATGAGAATTCCGTTTAAGCGAAGATCTTCAAAGTCCAGTCTGAGTGCAGGGTCCATATCCCATCAGCCTTGAGGGACATCGAAGCTGTCACCTTGAGGAAAAGGACCCACCCACATCGTCTAACCTGGAGGGACATCAAATCTCATCCTCCCAACAAACCCCAGCAACGTTTAGACCCTAGCAAACACTGTGAGAACCACAATTCCCCTCAGTCCGAGGCAACCCTCAAATCACTCATCTTGGGAAGCCCTACCTGTAGCACCTATTGGAAGACCAAACTCACAGAGTCAGATATCCAAAATGTCCCTTGTCCTGGAACTCTTAGTCCCCGTCTGCTTCAAAGGCCGCAGCTTCACCCAGTGTCCGGGAACCTAGAGTGTCTTAGTGAGAGCCCTCACAATTGATTAGCCTGGAAGATCCCCACCTCTCTCTACCCGTGCATCTCAATGGCTTCCTCCGAAAAGACCTCATATCTTGTCCCAAGAGACCGCAAATACCGCTAGCATGATGGACCCCAAATCTCTTCAGTCTGAGAGACCCTTGCCCAGTGAAGATGGAGCCTGCTTTATGTGCTCTATAATGCTTTATTGCCAGATTTCCCAGCCATCTCAAGTGGGGATGCCGCAAACCCTCATGAGAAATTCGCATTTCTGATCTCTGCAAGGGCATGCTGATGGTCAGTCTGACTGAATTTCCAGAAGCAGGTGCCTCAACATTTCCTTTGTGCTTCTGTGATCTCTAACCTCAGGGCTTCCTGCAACCACTCACAGCCACATAAGTCCTCCTGCCTTTGCCCCCTTTCCTGAAAATGGGCCCAGCTACAGGAGAGCTATGGATAGACTTTCTCCCACATGCACAGATCCTCTTAGGGTCTCCGCATTTCCCTCCTCTGGATGCCTTACTAGATGGAGAAGACCAGTTTCACTCTGGGTAGTGGTCTGCACTGTCAGCCGCTCTCAGCACCTTCTCCACAACAGGCACCTTGGCTTTAGGGCTGGGGGACTCAGTGGGCCTTGTGGTCCATGCATCATGAGGCTTGTGGGAGACACAAGGAGGATAGGGTGTAAGCTTAAGGTGAGAGTTGAGGGAGCCTAAGTCAGCCTCTCAGGGCGATCTGATGGTGCAAGAGGCCTGGTGACAAGAAGCTAGTTGCCAGAGGACTACAGACTCCTAGCCTGCACTCGTGGGTGATCATCTCTCTGTATGTACTCAGAATGGGTGTTCTGTCCTGTATAGTGCATGGAAGTTGGGACAGGATAAGAACAACAACACCAGCTCTGTGTCAGGGGAGAGTTAGGAAAGTGTACAGTGTTTGCTCAGGTATCAGGACAGGATTATGAGGGAGAAACCACCCAGAGATCTCAGTCGATACTGTGCACGCAGATAGATGAGAAGACCCAGCTCGATGTTCTGACTTGTATTCTGATGTTATTGATGAAATCTGTCATATTCTCTCGGCCAACAATGCTTTCCAAGACATTAACACATTTCTCCAAGAAGAATAGACAGACAAGGTAGACTGGGAGGAAATCTATTTCAAGAATGTGAAAAGGAGCTATGATGTGCTGCAGGCTTCTGGTAACAGGAAGTAACTAGTGCAGATGGGCCTAGGAAACATGAACTCCTGTATAACTGTGGCTCTCTATTAGGCAGTTCTAATTGCCTACAGTTTTATTCTGTGAGGAGAATAATTTGGAGGGAAATTTTGGACTTTTGTGTCAGTGCAGGTCTGGCACTAACAATTCAGAGGTCAGGATGCCTTGCTCTAGGCTCTCCAAGCCCATCAGAGTGACTCACCCTGGATTTGTTGTGCTTTGTTTCTCTTTCAAACTGTTTCCTTTCAGGATAATGATTGTGTTTTCTCTCAAAATCTCATTTAATCTAATATAGCATTCCTGTATGAATGCAGGCAGGCCATCAAACCCAGGTGGATGACTCTAAGAATTCTGATAAAGAATGGTTCCAAGGCAGCAAGCAGAGATGTAAATAGGACTTAGAGGAACCATCCTGAAACTTACCAGTTTAAGTCTGAGCTGCATCTCAGTAGGTTACAAGGAGACATTGTTTGCTTGTTTAGCAAACAGGATGCAAGACAGTATGTTATACACTAAGAAGTTATTCACATAACACTTTTCAGTGTGTAAAATAATGATATATATGATTCATAAGACATTTTCATATAGCCACAGATATATGCATTAATAAGCAGTAAGTGTATAATAACCTGGGAGTGAGTAAGATAATTCATAATAGTTATCATCAAGAGGAAGTGGAAGGTCTAGCAGATAACTTGACTGTGTCTTGGTTAAATTTTTCTTCCTTCGTTTTTGAAATTTGAAATAGAAATAAAAGATCTGAAGCCACTGTGGCAGATGTTCAGATCAGACTATAAGGTTGTAGATGTATACGTTATCCAGTATCATTGTCTGTACTTTTCTAGTTGAGTAAAAGGCATCATTTTTAAAGAAAGATTAGTTTTGCTAAATATGAACGATTAGAGGGCAATAAAAGAAAACTTACTTAAGCTGAAATCCACCAAAGAGATTTCTAACACCATTCTCATAGATTTGTGTTTAAATATCTTAGAAGAAGAAAAATATGAAGATATATAAAGATACATAATTCTGAAGATATATAAAGATACATAATTCATTTATGTATATTTTATCATACCGTGTAGTCTTCTTACTCCTAAATAAATCTGATTCTTCATCTTGATTAAGGGAGGCATTTTCAGACAGCTGTTGAGTTACCTTGATGTCACCCACATGTCACAGACGGAGGTAGTAACACATATATAAAATGAGGGCAGCCATAAAAGAGAAGTGAATAGCTCATTTTCTCTTCTGCTCTCAGGAGAGTTTAGAAGAAAGTCAATTTGCCAAAACTGGAGAGAGCGACTTACTCATTCTGCACTTTCCTTGTGTATGGAATTCTGATTCCTCAGGCTTATTTTAAAAAAGTGTAAGAGCTCTGAAACCCAGCACATGGTTGTCCACAAAGGTTTTGACATGAAAAGAGGGTTTACTGTACGTACATATCTTATCTGGGCTCAGTGAACACCCACAACACAGTATATTTATTTATTTTGTGTGTGTTCAACAAAACATGCCATAAATTGATCCTCTTTTAATTTTGAAGTGTACAGTACAGTATTGGGAACTACTTGCCCATTGAGTTACAATAGATCCCTAGAATTTTGTCACTTTACATGACAGAAACTCTAACCATTGAACAAAGGCTCTCTATTTTATTTCCTACACTCTTGGCAATTGCCATTCTACTCTATTTCCATAAATTTCATTCCTTAAGTAATTTCCATAAGTGTAGTCTTGCAGTATTTGTCTTTTGGTGATTGGTTTAAATTACTTAGGGTAAGTTGCTTGAGGTTGATATAGGTGATAGCGTATGACTGGATTTCCTTCTGTGCTAAGGCTGAATAATATTCCACTGTATGTATACACCATATTTTTTTCTTCAATTATCCATAAGTTGGCTTTTAGGCTGTTTTTACAACTTGGCTGTTGTGAGTAATGTTGCTGTTAGCAAAGGTGTGCATACATTTGTTCAACATTTTGTTTCCAATATATATATATATTGGAAATTATATATATATATAAAACAAATTATAAAATTTGTTTTATATATATATAATTTGTTATATATATATAAAATTTGTTTTTCTGGCCATCCTAATAGATTATACCTCACTGAGGCTACACTTCGCATTTTCCTGATGATTCGTGGTACTGATCATTTCAACATGCTTCTTGACCATTTGTATCATTTGTATTTTCACTGGAGAAACTTCTATTCAAATCCTTTTGCCTTGGTGTTAGCTCAGGCTGCCATAACAAAATATAAGAGATTGAGTGGCTTAAGCTACAGAAATTTGTATTTTCTTAGTTCCGGAGTTTGGAAGTCTAAGATCAAGGTGTCTTCCTGTTGAATTTGTTTCTTGGCTTATTGACAGTCTGCATCTCACTGTGTGCTCACACAGCATCTTAGCCTGTGTGTGTTTCTAGAGATTAAGAAGGAGAGATATCTGTCTCTGCCATCTAATGCCATCTGAGGAGCCACATCTTTTTGAACTTCTCTAACTGGAAAATACATTTTCAGTATATTAATTGGGGTGAGGGGGACATAATTCAGTCAATAGCACCAAGTATTTAATCAAGAAGTTTGTATTCTTATCGTTGAATTGTGGAACTTCTTTATATATTCTGGGTATCAGAATGTCTTTCACTGTGTTGATTATTCTTTGCTACACAGAAGTTTGTAAGTTTAATGTCAACCCATTTGTGTATATTTGCTTTTGATTTTTGTGATTTTGGTGTCATATCCAAGAAAATATTTCCAAGTTTTTCTAACAGTTTTATAGTTTCAAGGTTTAATTTAGGTTTTTGGTTCACTTTGAGTTGATTTTATATATAGTGTAATATAAGGGTCCATTTTTATTATTTCACATGTGTGGACATTCTGTTTTCCCAGCATCTCTTGTGCAGTCTTCACACCCTGGGTGCACGTCCTTTGATCATATGGGTGGAGAATTTTTTCTTTCCATGGATGTATGGGTGTGCCTTTATACCAAAACTATGCTGTTTTGATTACTGCAGGTTTGTAGTATGTTTTGAAATTAGAAAGCATGAGACCTTCAGCTTTGTTGTTCTTTCTGGTTTGCTTTTGGGGGTTCTTTGGGAATCTGCATTAGGTTTAGAAGGGCTTTTTCTATTTCTGCCAAAAAAAACTCCTTTGGGATTTTGCTAGGGCTTACATTGCTGGCTTAAAAGGGGGGTGTCTATGGAAAGTGATCCGATCATACATTCCTTACTGTCCAGGTTATGGTAGGTTTGGGTGTCCGGACCTCATGACTTCTTTAGTAAAAGCTTGATCTTTGCCATAAGTAAACCCTGTTCATTGTTTCTGCTTATCTGGGTCAACTCTACTTTGAAATGTCTCTTACAAACCTCTCAGAAGCCAAACCATCCCCAATAGTGCTCATCATTCTACTAACTCTTCTTTGCACTTTCATGTAATTTGCCTAAGTCCCCTCTTTAACTTCAAATACCTAAAAAAGGCTGTAAACAGTCATTCTCTGAAGCAGTTTTCCTCTGCCTTCAATATCATGCTTCTACACATATCTTCTATTTGGCTCAAATAAATTTTAATAAAAGTTTCTACACTTTGGCTTTCTTACAACACCACATTGAAACTTCAGGTTACTTTATGTAGTATGGGCATCTTAATATTAAGTATACCTATCCATGAACATAGAATATCCTTACTTGTGTCTCCTTTAAGTTGTTTCATAGCATTATAGGCCACCCTCAAGCAACAGGAAAAAGCTCAGATCAGCATTCTAACCTTAAACAGAAAAGAACTAGAAAAAGAACAGAAAAAAAAGTCAAAACCAAGAAGAAAAAGGAAAGAATAAAGATCAGAGTGGCAATAAACAAAATAGAGTCTAGGAAAACAATACAAGAGATTAATGAAACCAAGAGCTGGTTCTTTGACAGTATAAGCAAAATTGACAACTACTACACCTGCCATATCAAAAAAAAGAGAGGACAAAATAATTAATTACATAAATGAAAGAGGAAAAATAACTATGAACTCCACAGAAATAGAAAGAATTATAAGAACATATTATGAGCAATTATATGCAACAGATTGAATAAGATGGAAAAATGGACATATTTCTAAAAACATACAATCTCTAAGACTGAGTTAAGAAGAAATGAAAACGTGAACTGACCGATTATCACCAAGAAAGTGAATCAATAAACAAAAAATTACACAACACACACAGGGAGAAAAAAATAATTTCTGGGACCAGATAGCTTCAAAAGGGAATTTTACAAAACATTTAATGAAGAATAACACCTATTATTCTCAGAGTATTCTAAAAAAGTTCAAGGAGAGGGTAGGCTTCCTAACTCCTTTGATGAGGCCACCATGACCTCAATTTCAAAACCAGACAAAGACATTACAGAAAAAGAAAACTATAGGCCAATATCTCTTATGAACAGTGATGCAAAAATCCTCTACTGAATATTAGCAAATCAAATCCTGAACTACATTTAAAATATCACACATCATGATCAAGTGGAATTTATTCTTGGGATGTGGGTTGGTATAATATCCATAGATCAATAATATGATGAACCACATTAACAAATCAAAATTAAATGACATGACCATTTCAATAAATACATAAAACTATTCCATGAAATCCAGCATCCGTTTATGATAAAACTCTCACAAAGCAGTAATAGAGGGAACACACCTCAACAGAACAGAGGCAATGTATGACAAAACTACAGCTAACATCACACTCAAAGAGGAAAGGCTAAAAGCATTTTCCTAAGATCAGGAACAAGCCAAGGATGCCTAGTATCCTCACGCCTGTTCCACATTGTATTTGAAGTCTAAGCTGCAGCACTATAACAAGAAAGAGAAAGAAAGCTATCGAAATGGGAAAGGAAAAAGAAAAACTCTCTTTTTTTGCAGATGACATGATACCATACATAGAGAACCCTAAATATCCCACCAAAAAACTCTGTAGAACTCATCAAGAGTTTCAGTAAAGTAGCACAATACAAAATTAATTTTTAAAAGTCAGTGTCATTTTCATACACCAACAATGAATTTTCAGAAAGAGGAATTAAGGAAACAATCCCATTTACAATTGCGTAGAAAACAAGACAATTCCGGGGAATTACTTTAACCAAAGTGGTAAAAGACCTGTTCTCAGACAAGTACAAGTCTCTGAAAAAAAGAAATTGAAGCATAGATCATGCCCACATGTAGAAAGAAACATTGTTAAAATTCCTCGTCCTGCTTGGGCCCAGAAGCCGGGGATGCACAGGATGATGGCTCCTCCGCAACCTGTACAACGTGCATGTTGTCATGCAACGCCAGCACCTTTTGCTCCTCCTCTTAGTCATCCTCCTCCTATTTCTCCTCTAAATTGCTATCTGCAGTCACCACATGGATGACCTGCATGTTGTCATGCACCTTAAGCACCTCCTGCTTCTATTAGCAATTCTCTTCATCTTAATTCTTTCCTTTCTCTTTCAGATTGCCATTTTTTGACAATATCCACTTTTTCCAGCCCTTCGGGTGGCCAGTCTCAGCCACCATTTATGTGACCTGCATATTTTCATTCTCCTCCTTTCCTCCTTTTACACAAAACACACTAATAACAACAGCATACATAGGAACATAGCTTAGAAAGGCAGTCAAATTGGGTAGTCAATCAGAAAAATATGTAAGAACAGAAACCTTTTCAAAATAATAAAGTCCAGCAATCTAACAGCTGCACATTTCCAATTGGTTATAAAAAGGCTCAATAAACTTTAGGGTGTTTAAATGAATTCAGTGATGATATTAACAAAAAGATAGAAACATAAAAATAGAAGTGAGAAATATAAAAGGGAGCCATTCTGAAATGAAGAAGAACACATTCTCTGGGGTGAAGAGTTTATTAGGGTAAATAGACGGTGTGGATAAAGTGGAAGATCGAACGTCCAGTAAACATGAAGTGTTAGCCAAAGTCACTGAATCATAACAGCAAAAATAAAGAAGCTAAGACCGTAACAATACTTTACAGAGCCTATGGGACAACCATTAAATATGAAAAATTCATGTCACAGGATTTCTGTTTGAATACAAGAAGTTGAGGACCTTTTTGAAGAAATAATCACGGAAAACTTTCCTAACCTGGTGAAGAAGTGAACTTACACTCCCAGGAGCTCACAGAGTCCGAGAAAAGAGGGACTCAAATAGCCCCACCCCAAGACACACTCTAATGAAAATGCCAAAAGTTAAATGCAAAGAGAGATTCTTAAAATCAGTAAGGGAATACAATTAGTTGCCTACAAGGGAATATGCAGAAGACTGGTGGCTGATTTTTCAAAAGAAACTATGTGAGAAAGAGGGATTGGCACACAAAATTCTACAGGGTAAAAATCCAGGATCTACAATCAGGAATCCTACATCAAGTAAAGCAATCATTCAGAGTCGAAAGGCAGATAAAGGGCTTTACAGACAAAAATAAACTAAAGGAATTTATTCACACAAAGTCAGTATTGTAGGTAATGTTGGTGGGAATTCTTTAAGAAGAAAAAAACAGTATCAAAACCTGAATAAATAAAAAAAACCTGAATGAATAAATAATGGTAATAACTACATCCTATCAACAAGTACCTCAAATTAAAGAAAATTAAATCCTTCAGCAAAACACAGTTTTAATGGATAAGAAAATAAGACCCCAATATGTGCTGCCTACAAGACACTCCCTTCAGATTAAAAGATGCACAGGTACTAAAAGAAAGGGGATAAATAAAAATATTGCCTTGATGGACCTAGATGGTGTTGCACTGAATGAATTAAGTCAGATAGAGAAAGACCAGTATCACATGATTTCACATCCATGTGGATTCTAAAGAACAAAACAAACAACAAGAAGAACAAAATTAGAAATAAACTCATAGACATAGAGATCATTCAGTGGCTACCAGATGGAAGGGGGTTGGGTGGGATGGCAAAAAAAATACAAAGGTACTAAGATGTCCAAATGGATAGTTACGAAATAGATGTGGAGATATGAAGTGTTGCATAGAGAAAATAGTTAACAGTGTGTAATAGATATGGAAGGGGAAAGGGGAAATAGATTTAGTGGGGTGATCACTTTGTGAGTTACATTTATCTCTAATTAATAGGCTGTGTAGCTGAAAACTAATGCATTATTGTATGCCAAGTACAATTGAAAGCAACTCATTGAATTCTACAAGGTAAATACAAGTAATAATTGTCTATTATATTTTAGTAAATCTGGGGGAAATCACCAAATTTACTTTAGCTATGATCTCTAAAAATACTAGGCATCATAATAAAATAATTCACACATGAAAAAATGAGACTTATTTTGTCAATGATTTTACCATTTTCACTCCTCCAGGTAAATTACAAAGAAAAAATTAAACTTCAATAAACACCTGTAAAATGACTTTGAGACTATTTCTTAAAAGTCGTTGAAAACTTTCCCAGAGTTGGATCTGCTAAACAACAGAGTGCAGGTTCAAAGACAGGCAGGAGGAGCAATTCCCTGATTTAAAAAAGTGCTTTGAGATGTTACGTGAGCCTCCTCAGAACTTCTGGAAACCTCTGAGTATATGCAGTGGCTTTTGTCCCCTCTGTGACTGTGGGGCTGAGTGCATCACCACAGGAAGGGTGCTGTGAGCCAAAGTGCTTGGTTCAAAGAGAAGTCTTTGCTGTTTTGCCATTTGCCACTGGCATGTCAGCTGTGACCTTTACAGGCGTGGAGATCATGGAAGAAATTAATTTCCTTTGAATTCACATGTTTCACAAGATCAAAGCAGGTGACACAGAGTGTGGTGGGCAGAGCACAAAGAAACCATGTGTGGGGTGTGGGGCTTCAACAGGCCAAATTCTATATCGCTCTGCTTCTGAGGGTATGCACCATGATTAACTATGATGTCATTGCCAATCAAGTGACTGAACATTTTCAAGAGGCAGCATGATGTGGCAGAAGGGACAGAGGACACAGTTGAGCTCGAATGCACCACGCAGATTGAGTCTGTTACCCATCTGCACAATGTAACTCAGTCCAGACTCACCTTTTGTGGATGTTCTGAGCATCTTGAGATAATGACTGTGGAACCCTTGAGATCTTTGAATTTAAACAGCTGACATCATTCTTCCCATTGCTTTAAATAAATAAAGGAATGGTTTTCATTTTCCACAACATGGGCATGAGAGGCTCTCTCCTCCACCTGTTGAGTCTCACCTGCCCATCCAGTCGGTGATGCCAGTCAGTTCTGTGCCTGGACTCATGTCAATCAGACCCTATCACCTGAATTCTCTGCAGCTTTAAAAGGATTGACTTTATAAATTCTCCTACTATCTAAAAAGTTCAAAGTGGTGAGGTTACTAGAATTCACTTCAACAGGTCATTTTTCCCTCTTTCCCTCCAACTACTCAAAAGCTTGCCTTTCATCTGCTGACACGTACGGTCATCACACGTGCTGGGAGGGCGCTTGATTCGGCACAGATGCCTCAGTGAGCATGAGAGCAGAGCTTCAGTGTTCACACAGGATGTGGTTTTTCTCTACCTGGAAGTCCTGCAGGTGGCTGTCCCATTTGTAGGTGAGTGAGTGCCTCTGCAAAGACCCTCTCGTGAGGAAGAGTGTCATGGGCACTGAGTCACACATCACATGCAGTGAGCGCTGTCATGTGCCCTGTGCTCGTAGGTCTCTGCCCTCCTTGGCTTCGAGATTAGAGGTCAAGACAGACAATACTTAAGTATATCCTAGTGTGATGAGTGTTGGAAAGGGAAAAGAATATATTCTCGTTTATATTCACCGACTGTATTTGAAAAGTGGGTCATCAGTATGTGTCATAAACAAAACCCATATGTTGTTGTTATGTTGATCTCTCACAAGATAAGTTTTCATTTTTACATTCTCATGTCACTAAGAGAGCTATTGTGATGAGCAGGAGTTCTGTGATGTGCACAGAAGGAGAATGACCAGACATTAGTTAGCTCATGGATGGCTAGTCACCAACCCCCTTCTTAAAGAAACCAGTCTGCTATAGCCAGTGCATTCTATTCATTCCCCTTCTGTCAGAGTTGGCTAGCCAGCCTGAACAGCAATACAGATACCGATCCTAGCAGAACCCAGCCTCACACCCGCAGATGGAGTGTGACATTCCATCATGTGCTATCCCAAGCATCACAGTTGACTCTCTCCCTTGTCTCAAATGTCATCTGTAATGTAGGCTGAATGAAAGTTTTTTGCAGACAGACACATCAAACTCAGTATGTTTTACTGCCCAGAGGGGTTTTTATGTGTGTGTGTGTGTGTGTGTGTGTGTGTGTGAGAGAGAGAGAGAGAGAGAGAGAGAAAGAGAGAGAGAGAGAGAGAGAGAGAGAGAGAGAGAGAGAGAGAGAGAGAGAGAAAAGAGAGAAGAGAGAGAGCACACACTGAACTTAATTATCAGGGGAATTTTAAATAAAAAGTACCTGGAAATGTAGACTCATAAATATTTAGCTGTTAATCAAGAAGATTCCGGTTTGTGCTGAAAGCCAAAGGAAACCGAAAGGGCTTCACTGTGCTGCGTACATTAAATTGGAGATCATGGAGTAACAGAGGAACAACAAAACCTTTAAAATTTTTTTTAACCAAATGTCATAGTTATAAAGGTATGAAGTGTGAGTTAGAGAAAGACATCTGAGAAAATGAAGACCGTCCCAATTCAGACCTGTCTGCAGCTCCGGGTTGTAGCGCACGGTAAGGTCCATGGGACCTGGTCACGTGACTCCTTCAGCACCTACTCGCCTCTGCATTCTAGTTGTCATATTTGCAGTTGGCGCCTGACTGCTTGTCTTTGAAAGCAGAGATCTCCTGCTCACATTTTTTACCCATGAACTTACAAGCAGCTGCCTGTCTTCGTTCAGAAAGTCGTCACAGATGTCTGCAGATGGTGGGAGGGAATGGTGTCTTTGTCTCAAATTCTTGCAAGCATCAGAGAGCTTCCACCTGGCTATTGGTGTCTTTGACTATGGGTTTGTTCTCTGGTTCTCCCAGTTTTGGTGGAATTGCCCAATATTGGGTCTGTCAGATAGCCCATTTAATGTCTGAAATGAGTCACCGTTTGTGCAGGTGGTCTGTTCCTAGTTGCAGGATGCAGAGACCCTCAGCACCCCATAACTCCCTCTTAATGCTGCCTCAGTTTTCCAGTAGTTCTGTGATGTTTCCTGTGTATTGTGCCATAGATCCTAAAAGTGTAAGATGAAGGAACTGAGGATGTAGTTTTGAGTCTATCATATTGTTCACAAGGGGGCCAGAGCAGTTGAAGAGTCCTGGTTTCTGAGAAGCTTGTATTCAAAAGAATTTTGACAGCAAGGACAGAAGTGAAAACCCATGGAGAGAAACCAGGTGGATACAGCTATTCCGTGTACAGCTTCTAGGAGCCTTCCTATTCTTCATTTGTGAGTGACATGGAAGAAAAATCATTCTTTATTGTTTCTTCTCACAGGTGCAAGGTAGTATCCACTGTGGTTGTTATTTGTGTTTCCCTAATAGCTAGTGAAGCTGAGCTTATTTCCATGTCTGATGGTCATTTGTGTGTCTTGGGAAAGTGTCTGTTCAGTTCTTCTGCCCATTCTTCAGTTAGGTGTGTGTGTGTGTGTGTGTGTGTGTGTGTGTGTGTGGTGACTTGTATGAGTTCTTCTTGATATTTTGGATATTAGGCCCTTATCAGAGGCGTTGTTTTCTAATATCTTCTCTCATTCGGTTAATTGCCTCTTTGCTTTGTTGATGGTTTCCTTTGCTTTGCAGAATCTTTTTTAGTTGGATACAGTCCCTTGCATTTAATTTTGTTTTTATTTCCCTTGCCTGTCAGTCAAAGCCATTAAAACCTCGCTAAGTCCAAGGTGTATGCGTTTAGTACCTCCGTTTTCTACTATATAGTTTATTGTTTCTGGTCTTATATTCTGTTCTTTGATCCATTTTCAGTTAACTATAGTGTACGGTGACAGAGAGCAGTCTAGTTTTATCTTTTGCATGAGGTAGTCCAATTTCCCCAGCACTGCTCATTGAAGAGGCTTTCTCTTTTCTATGGTATGTTTCTAAATCCTGCATCAAAATTTCTGTGCCCACATTCTATGAAGATTAAATTTTATCAGCTCTCAGTTCTGTTCCATTGGTGTTTATGCTTCTGCCAATACCACGCTGTTTTGATTATTGTCACTTTGTAGTATAATCTGAAGTCCTGCAGATTGACACATCCAGACTCATCCTGTATTCTTAGGATGTCTTTGGGTATTCGAGGTCTTTTGTGCCTCCACACAAATCTGATGGTGTTTTGCTCTGTAAAATGCCATTGATATTGTTTTAAATCTGTATATTGTTTTGGTAAATATGGCTATTTTGACTAGGTTAATACATTTCATTTTTTTTTTATTCTCTTCAATTTCTTTTACAAATCCTCTGTATTGTCAGTGTAGAAGTCTTTCACATGCTTTGTTGAGTTTATGACTAGGTGTTTATTCCTTTGGTTGAAATTGCAAAATATTTTTTTTATTATTTTTTATTTGAAAATTTATTGTTAGAGTAGGAGAACTCTGTGGCTTTGTTTCCTCCTGACTTTCCTGTACTGTTTTATTGTTTCTAATAGATCTTTGGTGGAGACTTCAGGTTTTTTGATGTAGAGAATCACATCATCTGCAAAAAGTGACAATCTGACTTTTTCATTCTCAATTGGGATGTCTTCTGCTCTTGTCCTATCGCTCTGGCTAGCACTGCCAACACTGTGTCGAAAAAAAGTGGCGAGAGTAGGATGATAAGAGTGATAAGAACAAGTACCTTGTTGTTCCTGATCTTAGAGGAACACTAGTTTTATAATTAAGTGCAATATTAGCAACAAGCTTTTGAACATGGCCTTTATATCTTTTATTCCTTTTCTTTTATATTCATCTTACGAAGTGTTTTAATCATCAGTGGATATCGCATCTTGTCAAATGTTTTCTCTGCATCTATTGATACAATCCTATGGTTGAGGATGTGGTGTATCACAGTGATCCAGTTGCACATGTTGAACCATCCTGGTGTGTCGGAATAAACCACACCTGACTGTGACATATAATCTTTTTTCTATATTGTATTTGATTTGCTAGGATTTGCTTGAGAATTTTGCCTCTGTATTCATCAGAGATATTGGCCTGTGGTTTTGTTTTTTAAGTGCTATACATGCCAGGTTTTGGTCTCAGGTTAGAATACGCCTCAGAAAATGAGTAAGGAAGGATTTCCTCTTCTTCAATTTCTTGTAAAAGTCTGAGAAAAAATAGGTATAATATCATCTTTGAATGTTTGGTAAAATTCACTGGTGAAGCCTTCAGGGCCTGAATTGTACTAATTGAGAGTGTTTTGATGTTTATTTCAATTTCCACACTGTTGATAGCTCTACAGAAATTTTCTAGTTTTTCATGATTCTGTCTAAGAATGTTGTATCTTTATAAGCATGCATCTATTTCTTTTAGGTATTGAATTTGGTGGCATATAAATCTTTCGTAGCATTCTTATATGGTACTTCATATGTCAGTGGTATCTTTTGTAAACTTTCCTCTTTCATTTCTGAATTATTTATTTGTATCTTTCCTTTTTTCCCTCAGTGAGTTAGTTCTTAGGGTTGGTCAAAGGTATTCCTGTTATCTAAGATACAGTCCAGAGGACTACACTGGGTTATAGAGGCGGAATTATTCATATAATTAAAGCCTGTACCAATTAAAGTGATTATTCAACTCTAGTTCAAGAAGGGCTAAAAAAGCCCTAGGACTAGATCATTTTGATAGAGGACAAACAGCTACAAGATCCAGCAATTTGATAGACTTTGTGTCCTAAGTTTTCCCAGGACCAAGTCAGACACAACAGACAAGACAGCAGGAAGGCTTGGGTGGCCAGACAGAATTCCCACTGTGCCTTAGACCCTGAATATTGCCATTTCCAAGGGGGTGAATGAGAGTTCTCCTCAGCACGGGTGAGATAAGGTGAACAGCTACCTTACTAGGTAGAGTTGAGCTTCCACGGCCTATCCTCCACAGTCTGCTGAGTTACAGTCAGAATTGGTCTCCACGCCTTCCTGCCAGGCAAGACGCAGACACAATGAGTAACAAATACAGTTTTAAACAAACTAGCACAACAAACACACAAACTATCTTCCTCTTTGAGGTCAGAGAGACAAATTTGTTAAGATTACCCAGGAATCGATTCCCTTTTTGTTCTTCTGAGGTTTCCCCTGACTCTAGGACAGGGCCATTTCAAGGGTCGTCCTGTGTGACAACTTACCAGAAGATGTCTTCAGGTTCCAGACCCAGAACAGATTCCACATTCAGACCTTTGAAATTTCTATTTTCTTGTGCTGCAAACTAAAGTGTCACAGTTTGAATGTACCCAGTCATGGACCACCATATAGCCTCTGCCTCCGAGACAAAGAGGTCTGGGCAACTGCTTGGCAGGGGCCTGGTGGCACGCTTTGGGCTGAGGAGTTACCGAATCTACGTGCAGGATGGTCCAATCTGAGTTGCCAAGGACAGTTACTGAACTCAAAGGGAAAGTTGTGCCTTTACACATCAAAGCCAAAGGAGATACGGACAGGGTTTTCAACAAAAAAAGGAGAGGTTTATCTAAGGAAATGGCACCAAACCCTGAGATGCAAGTGAGCATCCTGTCTCCTGGATGGCTCTCCTGTCTGGATGATAGGTTATATAGGGGAAAACTCATTTGTCATGTTAGATAAGGGAGTTGGGGTTGTGGGCTCTACTGATTGATCGGGGCTTAGGAATGAGGCAGTTGATCATTGCATCAGGTCCTGATATCACTAACAGCCACCTTCGGTATGGTTTCAAGGGGATGCTGGCAAGGTGTACAGTTGAAGGATGTTGCCTTTAATTTGACGAAAACTATGTTTCTGCAGTCAACAGTCCGAGGCTTTGTCTATAGACTCTTGGATGCTAACAGCTTAATAATGAAGGGTGTGTTCATGTAGTATGCAGATGAACAAGGAATAAAAGAGAGGCAAATGAACCCAAGGACAGTTTGAAACAAGGAGAAAAAGGAAAGAACATATTATTTTAAAGACATGGAGATATGCACAGTGACAGAAACAACCTAAATGTTTATGTTGGATAAATACATAAAGAAGAGGTGGTACATATATACAAAGAAAGACTATTTGACCATAATAAAATGAAATCTTACCATCTGCAACAATGGGAATAGACCCAGAGGGCATTATGCTAAGTGAAATAAGTCAGACAGAGAATGAGAAATACCATATGATTTCACTTGTATGTAGAATCGAAGGAACAATAGACATGAACAAACAGAATGAAAACAGACTCATAGATACAGAGAATATTTTAATGGTTGCCAGAGAGCAGAAGGTGGTTTGTGAGACTGGATGAAAAAGCAGTAGCAATAAGTGCAAATGGGCAATTACTAAACAGTCACGCGGATGTGAAGTACAGCATAGGGAATATAGTCAATAATACTGTAATAGCTGTGCATAGCACCAGGTGGTAGTAGACTAAGGGTGTTGGAGGGGCACGTTCATTAAATTTATAAATGCCGATGTGTTATATATCCATAAATAAATAAATAAAACATACATACATACATACATACATACATACATACATAAAATTAAAACCTAAAAAAGAAAATATGGTCTGTATAATAAATATTATTTAGTCTTAAGAAAGAAGGAAATCCTATAATTTGTCAGAACTTTGATGGTCCCTGATGATACAAGTAGTGTAAAATATTGCTTACATATAAGTGATATTTACATATAAGTGCAAAATCTATTTTAGCAAAAGAAAAGATAAAGTAAAGAAAAAATGCAAATACCTAGAAACATGGTAAAACTGTATTTCCCAGTGGCTGTGGGGTGGGAGCAATAGGAGACATTGATCAAAGTGTATAAATTGTTAGTTATGAGATGATTTAGTGCTTGTGATCTCATGTATGACATTACAATTATCTTTAACGATTCTTTATTTATATCCTTGAGTATTGCTAAGATAGTAGATCTTAACTGTTCTCAGCACAATACGGAAATGATACTTATGTAATATGATGTATTATGTTAGTGAACATGACATGGTAACTATTTTGAAATGCAGTTGCCCCTTGATCAATATGGGGGTGAGGGTGCCAACCCTTCATGCAGTCTGAAATCTGAGTAAATCAAATCCCCTCAAATTTAACTCTAGCCCCTTACTATCTGCTGTGTATAGGGTGAAGAACATCCACAGATGCCAAAATGCATGGATACTCAGGGCCCTTATTTAAAATGGCAAAGAACAATGCATGCAGTCAGCCCCCTGCATCTGCAGATTCCTAATATGGGCCAAAAAATGCTGTTTTTGCTTCGTGGTTGGATGAATCTGTGGCTGTAAAACCCAGGGGGTTAGAGGTGAAATGACATTTACTGAAAACAATTTCCATGAATGCTGACCTGCACAGTTCAAACCTGTATTGTTCAAGGGTCAATGGTATGTAAATATTTATCAAATTAATAAGTACATTAAATTTACTTTATGTTGCATGTCAAATGTATTTCAATATTGCTATCAAAATCACCTAGATAAGCAGAACAATCATATGATCCAGCAATCCCCCCTATGAAATCACCATATGAAAGAAATATCTCCACTCACATATATGTGTACTGTGGCATCATTTACAATAGCCAGAGATATGGAAATAACCGAAGTGTCTATCATTCACAAATGGATAAAGAATATGTGATATACATGTACAATGGAATACTGAACCATGAGAGAGAAGGAAATTCTGCCATTGGCAAACACGTGGCTGGACCTTGAGATGATATGCCAAGGGAGAAAATCAGACAAGACAAATATTGTTTCATATGACCTACATGTGGGAGACAGAAAAAAAACTCATAAAATAAAGAGCCAAATGGAGGTTAGCAGGGGCTGCTGGGTGAGGTAATAGAGGAGCTGTTCTTTAAGGTTATACACTTGCAACTAGTGAAAAATCACTTGAAAGTCTAATGCATGGCATAAAAATTATAGTTAACCATTACTGTATTATAAACATCAGACTTGCTAAGAACAAAGCATAATGGCTCTAACCACAAAAAATAATTGCCTGACAGGATAAAAGTGTCAGCTAATACTATGGTGTTAAATCATTTTGTAATACACAAATGTATCATACCAAAATGTTGTACACCTTAAATAACATTGTATCACAATTGTATCTCAATAATTTTAAAAGGAAAAAAGAATTTTTGTATCTGTATCCATGTATATTGGCATATTATTTTATCTTTTGATAGTGCCCTCATGTGACTTTGGTATCGTGGTATTCAGGCTTCATAGAGTTTGGCATGTCCCTAACCTGCCATTTCTTTGGAAGAGGTTAAGAAGTATGAGTGTGAATACTTTTTTCTCTTTTGACAGAAATCATTTATTTTTAAAGGGAATATGAAACGCAACTATAAAAATTACAGTTGAATTTGCTACCAGTGAAATGGACACATAGCAACAGGAATGAAAGTGGTGGGTTCTCTAGGCAACACAGCAAAACTCTGAAGCTTTTTATAATCTTTAAATTTATTAAATATCTTTTTATGGTTATTTATGATCCAATGAGTGTTTTGTTTCCTTTATAAATAACTGCTCACAATAACACACCATGGGCCTATCGCTTCATTTCCGGATATAACATCAAAGTTATTTATTTTGTGCCTCTGTGTTTATGGTCTGTATTTATGGACAACTTTATTATGGTACAAATCTGTAATCAACTGACATTTCCCAATATTATACCAAGGAGACAGATTTCTACTGGTTACTTACTCCTGTGATTCTTGTTATAACATTTACAAGTTCTTCTAGCTTTCCACAGTGTTCTGTCAGATAACATGGCTTAAAAGGACATCTACAATGATGAAAGCCTTGTGGGACTTAACTTCTCTATATCTGCTTCTGAAACCAACCTCATGTAGCAAGTTAGGCTTGATGAGGCCAGTAATTCTAGGTCATTTACTCTTTTATTGCTTCTTTACTATTTTGTTCTATTTGACTGAGCAGGACTTAGGAAATACACCAGGGGCATGGTGATTTACATTTGAGTTGCTGCAGCTACACTGAGAATTTTTCCCCATCTCCCTCTTGATCTCCACTTGAGGGCTTATTTCACTGTTCAGAGCTAGTTCAATTTCCAGTCTTTTTTTTTCTACACATAACACATCTCCCATGCTTAGCTCTGTGCCTTCATTCTCGTGTCTTGAAGTCATCACTTAGGATGTACTCAGGGTTCTCTTGTAACTTTGTTCTTTACTTTATACTTTATTTTATTTGTTAAATTTATTGGGGTAACATTGATTAATACAGTTACAAAATTTCAGGTGTATATTATAATTTGACATCTATATATTTTATTGTGTGATTACCACCCAAAGTCCGGTTTTCTTCAGTTACCATGTATTTGATCTCCTTTACCCACTTACCTTCCCCTATATTTGACCCGTTTTACCCCATCTACCTTTTCTCTTCTCCCCCACACCCTCCCTACCTTCTGGTAAGCACTAGTCCATTTTCGATGTCCATGAGTCTCTGTTTGTCCTGTTCATTTGTTGCTCTTAGTTTTATATCCCACATAAAGTGATATCATGAGATTTTCTGCTTTTTCAGTCTGGCTTACTTTGCTTATCTCGAGGTCCATCCATGCTGTCACAAATGGCAGTACTTCCATCTCATCTTATGGCTGGGTCATGTTCCATAGTACATATGTGCCATAGGAGTCGTATGAGTTTTTTGATATATTTTGGATTTTAGGCCCTTATCTGAGGCATTGCTTGAAAATATATTTTCCCATTGAGATGGTTGTCTCTTTACCTTGTTGACAATTTCTTTTGCTGAGCAGAAGCTTTTTAGTTTGATGTAGTCTCATTCATTTATTTTTGCTGTTACTTCCCTTGCCTTTGAGGTCAAATTCATAAAATTCTCTTTAAGTCCAAGTCCTTGAGTTTTATTCCTATGTTTTCTTCTATGTATTTTATTATTGTGCCAGGTCTTATATTCAGGTCCTTAATACATTTTGAGTTAATTTTGGTGTGTGGTGATAGACAACAGTCTAGTTTCATTCTTTTGCAGGTGGCCTTCTAGTTTTTCCAGAACCATTTATTCAAGAGGCTTTCCTTTCTCTACAGTACATTTTTGCCTTTTTTGGTCAAAAATTATTTGCTCATATAAACAAATATGCATTTACTTCTGGACTCTTGATTCTGTTCCACTGGTCCATATGTCTGTTTTACTGCTAATACCATGTCATTTTGATTACTGTCACTTTGTAGTATAATTTGAAGTCAGGTGGAGTGATGCCCTCAGCCTTGTTTCACCCACCCCCCACCCCCCGCCACTGTCCCCGCCTCAGGATGGCTTTGGCAATTTGGGGTCTTTTGTGCTTTCATACAAATCTGATGATTTTTTCTTTTATTTCTTTTTAAAAATGCTGATGGTATTTTTATAGGGACTGCATTAAATCTGTATAATTCTTTAGGTAATATGGTCATTTTAACTATGTTGATTTTTCCAATCCAAGAACACAGAACATTTTTCCATTTTTTTGTATCTTCTTCAATTTCTTTTAATAGGATCTTGTAGTTTTCATTCTAAAGGTACTTCACATGTTTCATTAGATTTATTCCTGTTGCGGAGACAGTTAGGAAGAAGAGTCGGAGTCTGGCAAGGCTTTTACTAACATGGATAAGGGAGAAGAGGATTGGCAATGCTAGCGTCCCCCACTCCTGTCTCCATGGCTTTTTATTTTAAGTTTCACTACAATGCTGGCTTTGTAATTAAGTAATTGTTACTCTAAGGTCAGCAGATACTAGCTGGATACAAGCTACAGCTAAATCCCAGATCCCTTCTCAAAGCCACCTCTGTGTTCTCAGCTATCTCCTCTTAAATATCTTTTCTAGTTCCTGTCACTATATTATCCTTGTCTCTAGATCAAGACGTCCCAGAATAGGTCAGGCGTGTGCGCTCTCCCTGCAATGTGTCCTTGTCTGTAAGTCCACATCTGCTTCTGATGACGGTGTTGCTCCAAGCACCAGGCATCCCAGGTGTTTCTCACAGCATATTCCTAGGTATTTTATTCTTTTTGTTGCAATTGCAAAAGGAATTACTTTTTCCACTTCTATTTCTGACGCTTCTTATTAGAGTATAGGAATGCTATGGATTTTTGAATGTTGATTTTATATCCAGAGACATTACTGTATTTGCTTATTGTTTCTAATAGTGTTCTTGTGGAGTCTTTGGGGTTTTCTGTGTAGAGAATTATGTCATCCACAAATAGCAACAGTTTGACTTCTTTGTTTCCTATTTGAATGCCTGTTGTATCTTTCTCTTGCATGATTGCACTTGCTAGGACCGCTAATGTTATATTGAATAGCAGTGGTGAAGTGGACAGCCTTGCCTTTTTTTATGATCTTAGAGGGAAGGTTTTTAATTTTTCACCATTAAGTATAATGTTGGCTGAGTGTTTGTCATTTATGGCCTTTACTATGTTAAAGCACCTTCCTTCTTTACTGATTTTGTTAAGTGTTTTGATCATAAGTGAATGCTTTATCTTGTCAAAGGCTTTTTCTGCATCTGTTGATATCATTATATGATTCTTACTTTTTAATTTGTTTATGTAATGTATCACATTAATCAATTTGCATACATTGAACCATCCTTGTGCCCTTGGATGAAGCCCACCTGATCGTGGTATATAATCTTTTTAATATGTTGTGGTATTTGGTTCGCTAATATTTTATTTAGGATTTTTTGCATCTGTGTTCATGAGAGATGTTGGTTTGTAGTTTTTCGTGTTTTGTGTTAACTTTATCAGGTTTTGGTATCAGAGTAATGTTGGCTTCATAAAATGAGTTGGGAAATATTGCCTCCTCTTCAATTTTTTGGAAGATATGAGGAGAATAGGTTAAAAATGTTCTTTGAATGTTTGGTAGATTCACAGGTGAAGCTATCTTGTCCTGGACTTTTACTTTTTTGGTAGTTTTTTTTAATGACTGTTTCAATTTCCATACTGCTGATTGGTCTATTTAGATTTTCCAGTTCTTGATGCAGTCTAGGAAGGTTGTATCTTTCTAAGTACGAGTCCATTTCTTCTAGGTTACTAAATTTGGTGTTATATATTTTTTCATAGTATATTCTTGCATGATCCTTCCCCTTTCTTCCCTGATCTTGTTTATTTCTGTTCTTTCTCTTTTTTCTTTAGTGAGTTTAGCCAGGGCTTTGTTAATTTTATTAACCTTCTCAAAGAACCAGCTCTTTGTTGCATTTATTTTTCCTATTGTTTTTTTGTTGTTGTTTTCTATTTCATTTATCTCTGTTCTAGTTTTGATTATATCTTCCCTTTTGTTGACTTTAGGTCTCATTTGTTCTTCCTTTCCTAGTTTTTATTTTATTTTATTTTTTTAAGATGAAGCATTAGGTTGTTTATTTTGGGCTCTTTCCTAATTTGGGAGCAAGGCCTGTAATGATACGAACTTTCCTCTTATGATTGCTTTTACCATGTTCCCAAATTTGATATACAGTATTCCCATTATCATTCATTTCTACGTATTTCTTGGTTTCTCTTTTTATTTCTTCTCTGACCCAGTTATTCTTCACTAGTGTGTTGTTTCATCTCCATGTGTTTGTGGTTCTTTCCGCTTTCTTTTTACAGTTGAGCTCTAGTTTCAAAGCATTATGATTTCAACACATTTATACTTGTTGAGGCTATTTCTGTGTCCCAGTATGAGGTCAATTCTTGAGAATGTTCCATGTGCTCTAGTGAAGAATGTGTAAGCAGCGGTTTTGGGATGGAAGGCTCTGTATATGTCAATTATGTCCAGTTGACCTAATGTGTTATTCAAGGATGTTATTTTCTTATTGATTTTCTGTTTGGATGATCTGGCCCTTTCTGACAGTGGGGTATTTAGATCCCCTACTACAATAGTGTTGTTTTCTGTTTCTCCCTTTAGTTCACTTAGTAATTGCTTTACATATTTTGGGGCTCCCTGATTGAAAGCATAAATATCAATAAGTGTGATGTCTTCTTGGTACATGATTCTCTTTATCATTATGAAGTGTCACTCAGCATCTTTCTTTATCTTTTGTATTTTGAAGTCTATTTTGTCTGACACAAAGTACCTCTACTCCTGCTTTTCTCTGAATGTCATCTGCTAGAAATATTATTTTCCACCCTTTCACTTTGAGTCTATCTTTGTCTTTGGAGCTGAGATGTGTCTCCTGCAGGCAGCATATGGTTGGGTTTTGTTCTTCGATCTATTCTGCAACTATGTGACTTTTAATTGGTGAGTTTGGTCCATTTAAATTTAGGGTGATTATTGAAATATGATGTGTTCTTATAGCCATTTTATCTTTTGCTTTCTGGTAGCTCAGTGTCTCCATTGCTTCCTTGCCCCTGTGCAGTAGTAAATAAATTTTTCTTTATTTTGGTTGGCTTTTATGGATTTTCCCTCTGGTCCTACTTGTCTTGTGTTATATACAACAGTTCTAAATCTTTGATATCTGGCTACCATCATGAATATGTAATGAATGTGTGTGTGTATATATATATACACACACACACAAACATACATACATATATACAGTCGTCCATTTTCTTCTGTGTGTGCCTTGTCCCCTTTCCCCTTTGTGAATTTGGATCTTTGAATCCCCCTTTTTTAGTCATTGTTATCTCAATTTGTTTCTACGTATGCTGAATATTCATTACTATAGCAGTTCTCTTATTATTTAAGCCTATAATGTCCTGTTCTTAGTAAGGGTTGCATTCTTTGCTTCTATTTGCCTGATAGTCACTTTACTCCTAATTATGTATTGTTTTGTTGTTGTTTGTTTTTAGATGAGCTGACCGCTTTCAGAATTTCCTGTGGTACAGGCCTCATAAGTGGAGAATTTCCTCAATTTTTGTATGTCTGAAAGGTCTTAATTTCTCTTTTATATCTAAAGGAGAGCTTAGCTGGATACATTATTCTAGGCTGGTACTTGCTTCACTCAATAGTTAAAATATTTGATTCCATTTCTTTCTGGCTTGTAACGGCGGCACTGAGAAGTCTGATGATAATCTAATGAGTTTTTATACATTACCGTTTTCTTCTCCCTAGCTGCCCTGAGAATTCTATCTTTGTCATTAATTTCTGACAACTTTAATACAATGTGTCATGGTGAAGGCCTTTTTGGGTTGAGATAATTCAGTTTTCTGTTGACTTCTTGAATTCCAAGTTCCAGATCATTCCTTAGATTTGGGAAATTCTTGTCCACTATTTGTCTGAAAATGCTTCCTAGTCCCTGAATCTTTTCCTCACTTTTGAAAATGCCCATTATTCTTATGTTTCCTCTCCTGATGATATCAGCTAGTTCTTGTATTTCTCTTTCATTATTTTTTCTTCTTCAGTTTCTCTCTTCTTGCTTCTGAATTATTTCTAGACTTCCTCCATTTGGTTGACTCTATTTCCCAAGCTTGCTATTTCATTTTCCAACTCTTGCAGTGCTTTTTTTTTTAATCTCCAAAAGTTCATTTTGGTTCTTTTTGAGGTTTTCAATCTCCATGCTCAGTTCATCTGGCTATTTTTGCAATTTCTGAAATTGTTGATATGACTCATGTATGAACTCACTGAGTTTTTTCAGGAGTACCATACTGAATTCTCTGTCATTTCAGTTGCATATTTCTATGTCAGTAGGCTCATTTTCTGGAGATTTTTCTCTTTCTTTCTTAGCTGCCTTGCCACCTTGGTTGTTCATGGTGTTTAATGGACTATTTTTCCACCTGGGCATTAATGGAAGTATATTCTGTTGTTTTTCCAGAAAGGAGATTTAAAGGTCTCTCTTTAGCCTACTGCAAAGGAAGCACTTTTTGTTTGGTTTCAATGGATGGCGTCTAAGCCTCTTGGATCCCAGCAGCTGTGAGATGAAGTGTCTTTATTTGTTCCAGTCCAACACACCCGGTTCTAACCTGTGGTAGCTTGTGCGCACAGATCCCATGCTCTGAAGTGCTGATGTGCAGTTTGGGTGTTTTTTGTTGAGTTTTAGATGTTTAGCTTATTGTTGTTTCAAGGGGAGAGATCTGAGGATGTCTCTCACTCTGCCATGGTTTCCAGAATCCTCATGTGAATACTTTTTAAATGTTTGGAAAATTCTTTAGGGAAATCATCTGCTCCTGAATTTTACTTTTGAGGAGGTTATGATTATAGATTCAATCTCCTCATTCATTACTGGTCTGTTCAGATTTTCTATTTCTTCATAACTTATCTCAGTAGGTTGTGTGTTTCTAGGAATTTATTCACATCTTTGAGGTTTTCCAATTTGTTGGCATACATTTGTTAATTGTTATCTCATTGATTTTGCAGTATCAATTGTCACATCTCTTTTATTTCTAATTTTATGATTTAATCTCTTCTCTTTTTTTCCCTAAATCTAACAGATGACTTTCCACTTTTGTTTATCTTTTGGAGCAAACAAACTTTTTAGGTTTTCCTTTGTTTTGTTTTTACCCTTTCTGTCATTTTTTTTTGGCCTTTTCTTTACTTATTGCTGCTGTGATCATTGTCATTTCCTTCCTTCTGCTAATTTTGAATGTAGTTTGTTTTCTTTGTCATTTCTTGAGGTGTAAATTATATCGTATACATGCGACATTTGTTTTTTCCTAATGTAGGTGTTTATTACTATAATTCCTTCTTGGAACTGCTTGTGCTACATTCCATGTGTCTTCCATTTCTGTTTGTTTCAAGAATTTTGAAATTTCTCTTTTGTCTTCTACTTCATCCATTGGTCATTCAGGCTTACGTTGTTTAATTTTCCAGTTTTACTCTGTGATTGATTTTGAGTTGTATACCATTGTGGTTGAATGAAACCCTTGGTATAATTTCAGACTCCTTGAATTTGCCAGGATTTGTTTTGTGACATAACATGTGACCAATCTAGAGAAAAGTTTCATGTGTCCTTGAGAGGAACTTATGTTCTGCTGCTGTTTAATGGAAGTTCAGAATATGCCCATTTGGTTTTTTTTGCCTAAAGGATACTCAAGTCCAGTGTTTCCTTGCAGATATTCAGTCTAGATAACCTATGAATTGTTGAATTTGGCACACTAAGGCCCCCGATGTTATTATTTGTCAGTTTCTCTCTTGTTTTTTGTTAGTATTGCTTACCAAATTAAGTGCTCCAGTATTATAAGCAGAAATATTTACACTTGTTACATACTCATGAGTTGACTCCTTCTCTGTCTTTAGTTACAGCTTTGACTTAAGTCTACACAGGTTTTAATACATGAAAGCCAGCCCTTTCCTGTTCTGGTTTCCAGATCCATGGAATCTGTTTTTTCATTCCTTCATATGAGCCCCTTAGTGTCCTTGAAGCTGGAGTGAGTCTCTGATAGTCATCATACATTGAATATTTTTTGTTTTTTAAAAATCAAATCCAGCTACTTTTTATTCAAGAATTTTAGGCATTTATGTGTCAAATAATTGAAAGGTAAGGGCATACTAATGCCATCAACTGTTCTTTCACTGTTTTTTAGTTCCCTATTTCATTTCTTTATCTCTTGCAGCCTTTCTTTTCGAGTTAATGATTTTCCTTAGAGGTATGTTCACATTTCCCTTATCTTTTTTTTTTTTTTGTATTGTGGACTTTGCTCTATGGTTCTCATGAGTGTTACTTGGCCCTTCTTAGAGATATGACATTCTGTTTAACACCGATGACACCAACTTAAATACCATCATGCATAAAAGTTTACACTTTCAGTACACCTTTTTAATGTTTTTGATGGTACAATTTATGTCTTTTTTTGTGTGTTTCACATCCACTAAGAATTATTGTAGCTATAATTGATTTCAGTACTGTTATTCATCAACTTTTATACAATGGTTATGTAGTCACTGCACCACAAATTACAGTATCAGAATAGTCTCAGTCTTACTAGGTACTTACCTTTACCAGTGTGTTCCCTGTTTTCTGGTTACTAATGAGCTCTTTTTCAATTCTTCTCGAAGAACTACTCTCAGCATTTCTGATAAGGAGGATCTACTGGCAATGTAGTATTCTTTCAACTTTGTTTGTCTGGGAAATTCTTTATCACACCCCATTGTAAAGAACAACTTTGTCACCGAAAGGGCCTTTAGTTGGCAGTTTGTGTTCTTTCAGCACTTTGCAATATCATGCACCCTCCACCCACCTGCAAAGTTTCTGGTGAGAAATCTGCTGAAAGCCTTCTAAGTTTCTCTGTGAGAGAGAAGGGGTTTTGTTTGTTTGTTTGTTTTGTTTTGTTTTCTTGCTGTTTTAATTCTCACCTTGTCTTTGATTTTATACAATTTTAATTTAATGTATCTTAGGGATGCTGTTTTAAGTAGAAATTTTGAGATGACAAATTTATTTCATTATCTTCTATGTCCAAGTCACCTCCTGGGTCTGAGAAGTTTTCAGCCATCCCTTTTTAAAATTAGATTTCAATTTTACTTCTTCTCCTTCTATCTTTTTACACTGGACTCCAGAGTCGTGTAGAATGTTTCTCTTTAGTACCATGTGGATCACATGTGGTTCTTTAATTTTTCATTGTTTTTCTCTAACTGGGTTATTTCAAGGATATTGACTATTAATCACAGATTAATTTTTTCTCCTTGATAGAGTCTGCTTTTGACATTCTCCTGCATTAATTTTTTTTTCATTCATTGTGTTTTTTAAGCTCCTGAATCTTCATTTTGTTCTTTTTTATGATTTCATCTCTCTGCTGAAATTATTTTTTGAGTGTATTATTTACCTACTTTCATTGAATGGTCCTGTGTTTGTTTGTTTGTTTTTTATTGGTAGATTATTGAGCTTCAGGAAAAGAGCTATTTTTGAAAAGTAAGGGCATACTAATGCCATCTGCTGTTCTTTCACTGTTTTGTAGCTCAGCCACTCAAAAAGGGGGGTACAAGGCATCAAGCAGTGCCCCCCCACCACAGACCTACCTTCCACCTAGCTTAGGACCTGCCCAGGTGTCCCCAGAACAAGGTCATGGAGTGTTTCATAGCTTCTCAGAGATACAGGTACTAATGCCTCTCAGCTCAGTCTGCCCCAGCTCTCTTACTCTACAGCACAAGCAGGGTGGGTGGGAGGGCTGGACTGAGATTCAACTCAGATAAGGACTTAGACATAGGACTCTGAATCTCACCACACCTAACACTGCATCATTCTGTTGACCATCCATCTCCCGGGAGAAACGCTGGGGTTGCTGAAATATTCTATCACAGATATTCACATAGCCGTGGGCAACTGTTAAAGGGAGAGAGAAAGGTAGATAACATGTATTTCTGACCTCCTAAATCTGAGGACACACAGAGCTTTATGTAGGGATTCATGATCCTTCCTCTGACAGACTTGTAAATACACAGCATGCAACTCTTTGCAGGAGCTTCACAGAAGTTGTAGTCCAGTGAGATGGTACATAAAGTATAGTATCCAAAATACAACTCTCACTCAAAAAATCATTTATAAACATAGTGATAATAAACAAAACATAGAGATATCTCCAGTGCATGATGCAAGAATGCAGATGTGCAGGCAAATTGTAGAGTCCTCAGGCTCAGGAAACAAACGTTGTCTCTGTTGAGACAAAATCCCAGCCTGTGCAGCAAAGAGAGTAACCTCTCCTGCTGGGTCTGAGCCTGCAGCTCAGAAATCAGTGTCCATCCTATAGAAAGCTGGCTGCACTATAGAGCAGGCAGGAAGGTAGGCACGAAGGCAGGTGACAGGCTGGAAATGTGTGTGGGGAGGCTCACCTGAGCCAGGCATGGATGCAGGCAATAGATGACTATTTTGTACCTGCATTTCCTTTAGCGAAATATGAAAGTAGCTGTGGGAGAGTAGCTATTCTAATTTAACTCGGAAGTCTTCCTTTTAAGCTATGTACCTGTTGCTTATTGACCCTGGACATGAGCTGTTTCCATGCTTGCAACTTCTTGTGATGAGCAAGAGGGCACCAAGAAGACATCCTCCTGAATGTGGATAACAAACAGCCGCAGGAGTTGGAAGACTGGTGCGTTGCCTGGTAATGGTTTCAGCATGGTTACTATCAAAATGGGGAAAGGTGAAGACTATGTAGAATTTTAAGCAAACCCAATCGGTTCAGTTGGAGGGTCTCTGGGAGGAGCTAGGGCAATGGAAGTCCTCAAAGGCCATGGAAAAACAAGAAACCATGGACCTTACCATGCACTACAACCCGGAGCTGCAGACAGGTCTGAATTGGGACAGTCTTCATTTTCTCAGATGTCTTTCTCTAACTCACACTTCATACCTTTATAACTATGACATTTGGTTAAAAAAAATTTTTAAGGTTTTGTTGTTCCTCTGTTACTCCATGATCTCCAATTTAATGTACGCAGCACAGTGAAGCCCTTTCGGTTTCCTTTGGCTTTCAGCACAAACCGGAATCTTCTTGATTAACAGCTAAATATTTATGAGTCTACATTTCCAGGTACTTTTTATTTAAAATTCCCCTGATAATTAAGTTCAGTGTGTGCTCTCTCTCTTTCTCTCTCTCTCTCTCTCTCTCTCTCTCTCTCTCTCTCTCTCTCTCTCTCTCTCTCTCTCTCTCTCTTTTCTTCTCTCTCTCTCTCTCTCACACACCACACACACACACACACACACACACAAATAAAAACCCCTCTGGGCAGTAAAACATACTGAGTTTGATGTGTCTGTCTGCAAAAACTTTCATTCAGCCTACATTACAGATGACATTTGAGACAAGGGAGAGAGTCAACTGTGATGCTTGGGATAGCACATGATGGAATGTCACACTCCATCTGCGGGTGTGAGGCTGGGTTCTGCTAGGATCGGTATCTGTATTGCTGTTCAGGCTGGCTAGCCAACTCTGACAGAAGGGGAATGAATAGAATGCACTGGCTATAGCAGACTGGTTTCTTTAAGAAGGGGGTTGGTGACTAGCCATTCCCATGAGCTAACTAATGTCTGGTCATTCTCCTTCTGTGCACATCACAGAACTCCTGCTCATCACAATAGCTCTCTTAGTGACATGAGAATGTAAAAATGAAAACTTATCTTGTGAGAGATCAACATAACAACAACATATGGGTTTTGTTTATGACACATACTGATGACCCACTTTTCAAATACAGTCGGTGAATATAAAGGAGAATATATTCTTTTCCCTTTCCAACACTCATCACACTAGGATATATTTAAGTATTGTCTGTCTTGACCTCTAATCTCGAAGCCAAGGAGGGCAGAGACCTACGAGCACAGGGCACATGACAGCGCTCACTGCATGTGATGTGTGACTCAGTGCCCATGACACTCTTCCTCACGAGAGGGTCTTTGCAGAGGCACTCGCTCACCTACAAATGGGACAGCCACCTGCAGGACTTCCAGGTAGAGAAAAACCACATCCTGTGTGAACACTGAAGCTCTGCTCTCATGCTCACTGAGGCATCTGTGCCGAATCAAGCGCCCTCCCAGCACGTGTGATGACCATACGTGTCAGCAGATGAAAGGTGAGCTTTTGAATAGTTGGAGGGAAAGAAGGAAAAATGACCTGCTGAAGTGAATTCTAGTAACCTCACCACTTTGAACTTTTTAGATAGTAGGAGAATTTATAAAGTCAATCCTTTTAAAGCTGCAGAGAATTCAGGTGATAGGGTCTGATTGACATGAGTCCAGGCACAGAACTGACTGGCATCACCGACTGGATGGGCAGTTGAGACTCAACAGGTGGAGGAGAGAGCCTCTCATGCCCATGTTGTGGAAAATGAAAACCATTCCTTTATTTATTTAAAGCAATGGGAAGAATGATGTCAGCTGTTTTAAAATTCAAAGATCTCAAGGTGTTCCACAGTCATTATCTCAAGATGCTCAGAACATCCACAAAAGGTGAGTCTGGACTGAGTTACATTGTGCAGATGGGTAACAGACTCAATCTGCGTGGTGCATTCGAGCTCGACTGTGTCCTCTGTCCCTTCTGCCACATCATGCTGCCTCTTGAAAATGTTCAGTCACTTGATTGGCAATGACATCATAGTCAATCATGGTGCATACCCTCAGAAGCAGAGCGATATAGAATTTGGCCTGTTAAAGCCCCACACCCCACACATGGTTTCTTTGTGCTCTGCCCACCACACTCTGTGTCACCTGCTTTGATCTTGTGAAACAAGTGAATTCAAAGGAAATTAATTTCTTCCATGTCTCCACGCCTAAGGTAAAGTCACAGCTGACTGACATGCCAAGTGGCAAATGGCCAAATGGAACAGAAAAGACTTCTCTCTTTGAAACCAAGCACTTCGGCTCACAGCACCTTCCTGTGGTGATGTTTCACTCAGATGGCCCCACAGTCACAGAGGGGACAAAAGCCACTGCATATACTCAGAGTTTCCAAAAGTTCTGAGGAGGCTCACGTAACATCTCAAAGCACTTTTTTAAATCAGGGAATTGCTCCTCCTGCCTGTCTTTGAACCTGCACTCTGTTGTTTAGCAGATCCAACTCTGGGAAAGTTTTCAACGACTTTTAAGAAATAGTCTCAAAGTCATTTTACAGGTGTTTATTGAAGTTTAATTTTTTCTTTGTAATTTACCTGGAGGAGTGAAAATGGTAAAATCATTGACAAAATAAGTCTCACTTTTTCATGTGTGAATTATTTTATTATGATGCCTAGTATTTTTAGAGATCATAGCTAAAGTAAATTTGGTGATTTCCCCCCCAGATTTACTCAAATATAATAGACAATTATACTTGTATTTACCTTGTAGAATTCAATGAGTTGCTTTCAATTGTACTTGGCATACAATAATGCATTAGTTTCAGCTACACAGCCTATTAATTAGAGATAAATGTAACTCACAAAGTGATCACCCCACTAAATCTATTTCCCCTTTCCCCTTCCATATCTATTACAACACTGTTAACTATTTTCTCTATGCAACACTTCATATCTCCACATCTATTTCGTAACTATCCATTTGGACATCTTAGTACCTTTGTATTTTTTTTTTGCCATCCCACCCAACCCCCTTCCATCTGGTAGCCACTGAATGATCTCTATGTCTATGAGTTTATTTCTAATTTTGTTCTTCTTGTTGTTTGTTTTGTTCTTTAGAATCCACATGGATGTGAAATCATGTGATACTGGTCTTTCTCTATCTGACTTAATTCATTCAGTGCAACACCATCTAGGTCCATCAAGGCAATATTTTTATTTATCCCCTTTCTTTTAGTACCTGTGCATCTTTTAATCTGAAGGGAGTGTCTTGTAGGCAGCACATATTGGGGTCTTATTTTCTTATCCATTAAAACTGTGTTTTGCTGAAGGATTTAATTTTCTTTAATTTGAGGTACTTGTTGATAGGATGTAGTTATTACCATTATTTATTCATTCAGGTTTTTTTATTTATTCAGGTTTTGATACTGTTTTTTTCTTCTTAAAGAATTCCCACCAACATTACCTACAATACTGACTTTGTGTGAATAAATTCCTTTAGTTTATTTTTGTCTGTAAAGCCCTTTATCTGCCTTTCGACTCTGAATGATTGCTTTACTTGATGTAGGATTCCTGATTGTAGATCCTGGATTTTTACCCTGTAGAATTTTGTGTGCCAATCCCTCTTTCTCACATAGTTTCTTTTGAAAAATCAGCCACCAGTCTTCTGCATATTCCCTTGTAGGCAACTAATTGTATTCCCTTACTGATTTTAAGAATCTCTCTTTGCATTTAACTTTTGGCATTTTCATTAGAGTGTGTCTTGGGGTGGGGCTATTTGAGTCCCTCTTTTCTCGGACTCTGTGAGCTCCTGGGAGTGTAAGTTCACTTCTTCACCAGGTTAGGAAAGTTTTCCGTGATTATTTCTTCAAAAAGGTCCTCAACTTCTTGTATTCAAACAGAAATCCCTGTGACATGAATTTTTCATATTTAATGGTTGTCCCATAGGCTCTGTAAAGTATTGTTACGGTCTTAGCTTCTTTATTTTTTGCTGTTATGATTCAGTGACTTTGGCTAACACTTCATGTTTACTGGACGTTCGATCTTCCACTTTATCCACACCGTCTATTTACCCTAATAAACTCTTCACCCCAGAGAATGTGTTCTTCTTCATTTCAGAATGGCTCCCTTTTATATTTCTCACTTCTATTTTTATGTTTCTATCTTTTTGTTAATATCATCACTGAATTCATTTAAACACCCTAAAGTTTATTGAGCCTTTTTATAACCAATTGGAAATGTGCAGCTGTTAGATTGCTGGACTTTATTATTTTGAAAAGGTTTCTGTTCTTACATATTTTTCTGATTGACTACCCAATTTGACTGCCTTTCTAAGCTATGTTCCTATGTATGCTGTTGTTATTAGTGTGTTTTGTGTAAAAGGAGGAAAGGAGGAGAATGAAAATATGCAGGTCACATAAATGGTGGCTGAGACTGGCCACCCGAAGGGCTGGAAAAAGTGGATATTGTCAAAAAATGGCAATCTGAAAGAGAAAGGAAAGAATTAAGATGAAGAGAATTGCTAATAGAAGCAGGAGGTGCTTAAGGTGCATGACAACATGCAGGTCATCCATGTGGTGACTGCAGATAGCAATTTAGAGGAGAAATAGGAGGAGGATGACTAAGAGGAGGAGCAAAAGGTGCTGGCGTTGCATGACAACATGCACGTTGTGCAGGTTGCGGCGGAGCCTGGTGATCAAGAGGGCTGGGAGGAGTGGGCATTGCCGGAAGATGGTGCTGTCGAGGAGGACGAGGCGGAGAATGAGGACAGCGAGGGGCAGCCGCAGTTGTTGCAGGTTCATGACAGCGTGCAGGTCAGGGAGGTCGTGACCGATCCTGGGCAGCAGGAGCAGGCCAGGGCAGTGGCATTGTCAGGAGGTGGCGATGTAGAGGAGGAAGTGGCCCAGGAGCAGGCCAGCGAGGGCCAGCGGGAGGTGCTGCAGGGGCATGGCAACATGCAGATCACGCGGGTGATGCGCGAGCCTGGCCAGCAGGAGGGCTGGATGGATCGGGCAGACACGGTGAGTGGGCGGTGGAGGGAGAGGAGGAGAGGGAAGGCGTGCATGCGATTCACACCGGCTGGCCGGGGAGAAGCCCAGAGTGCTGGCGCAGGTGCGGGAGGAGGCGCTGGCTCTGAGACGGGCGGAGCCCGTGCGGGCTGCACACGGTGTCGGGCCCCACTGGAGCAGCTGGAGGCCCTTCAGAGGCATTTGGTGCCTGTCAACGAGCTGGCGAGCAGGGCCCAGTCTCGGCTGAAGCTCAAGATATTGCAGAGCTGGAAACCCATGTACAGGTTGCGGAGGAGCCATCATCCTGTGCATCCCCGGCTTCTGGGCCCAAGCAGGACGAGGAATTTTAACAATGTTTCTTTCTACATGGTGGGCATGATCTATGCTTCAATTTCTTTTTTTCAGAGACTTGTACTTGTCTGAGAACAGGTCTTTTACCACTTTGGTTAAAGTAATTCCCGGAATTGTCTTGTTTTCTACGCAATTGTAAATGGGATTGTTTCCTTAATTCTCTTTCTGAAAATTCATTGTTGGTGTATGAAAATGACACTGACTTTTAAAAATTAATTTTGTATTGTGCTACTTTACTGAAACTCTTGATGAGTTCTACAGAGTTTTTTGGTGGGATATTTAGGGTTCTCTATGTATGGTATCATGTCATCTGCAAAAAAAGAGAGTTTTTCTTTTTCCTTTCCCATTTCGATAGCTTTCTTTCTCTTTCTTGTTATAGTGCTGCAGCTTAGACTTCAAATACAATGTGGAACAGGCGTGAGGATACTAGGCATCCTTGGCTTGTTCCTGATCTTAGGAAAAATGCTTTTAGCCTTTCCTCTTGAGTGTGATGTTAGCTGTAGTTTTGTCATACATTGCCTCTGTTCTGTTGAGGTGTGTTCCCTCTATTACTGCTTTGTGAGAGTTTTATCATAAACGGATGCTGGATTTCATGGAATAGTTTTATGTATTTATTGAAATGGTCATGTCATTTAATTTTGATTTGTTAATGTGGTTCATCATATTATTGATCTATGGATATTATACCAACCCACATCCCAAGAATAAATTCCACTTGATCATGATGTGTGATATTTTAAATGTAGTTCAGGATTTGATTTGCTAATATTCAGTAGAGGATTTTTGCATCACTGTTCATAAGAGATATTGGCCTATAGTTTTCTTTTTCTGTAATGTCTTTGTCTGGTTTTGAAATTGAGGTCATGGTGGCCTCATCAAAGGAGTTAGGAAGCCTACCCTCTCCTTGAACTTTTTTAGAATACTCTGAGAATAATAGGTGTTATTCTTCATTAAATGTTTTGTAAAATTCCCTTTTGAAGCTATCTGGTCCCAGAAATTATTTTTTTCTCCCTGTGTGTTTGTGTAATTTTTTGTTTATTGATTCACTTTCTTGGTGATAATCGGTCAGTTCACGTTTTCATTTCTTCTTAACTCAGTCTTAGAGATTGTATGTTTTTAGAAATATGTCCATTTTTCCATCTTATTCAATCTGTTGCATATAATTGCTCATAATATGTTCTTATAATTCTTTCTATTTCTGTGGAGTTCATAGTTATTTTCCTCTTTCATTTATGTAATTAATTATTTTGTCCTCTCTTTTTCTTTGATATGGCAGGTGTAGTAGTTGTCAATTTTGCTTATACTGTCAAAGAACCAGCTCTTGGTTTCATTTCTCTTGTATTGTTTTCCTAGACTCTATTTTGTTTATTGCCACTCTGATCTTTATTCTTTCCTTTTTTTCTTGGTTTTGACTTTTTTTTCTGTTCTTTTTCTAGTTCTTTTCTGTTTAAGGTTAGAATGCTGATCTGAGCTTTTTCCTGTTGCTTGAGGGTGGCCTATAATGCTATGAAACAACTTAAAGGAGACACAAGTAAGGATATTCTATGTTCATGGATAGGTATACTTAATATTAAGATGCCCATACTACATAAAGTAACCTGAAGTTTCAATGTGGTGTTGTAAGAAAGCCAAAGTGTAGAAACTTTTATTAAAATTTATTTGAGCCAAATAGAAGATATGTGTAGAAGCATGATATTGAAGGCAGAGGAAAACTGCTTCAGAGAATGACTGTTTACAGCCTTTTTTAGGTATTTGAAGTTAAAGAGGGGACTTAGGCAAGATTACATGAAAGTGCAAAGAAGAGTTAGTAGAATGATGAGCACTATTGGGGATGGTTTGGCTTCTGAGAGGTTTGTAAGAGACATTTCAAAGTAGAGTTGACCCAGATAAGCAGAAACAATGAACAGGGTTTACTTATGGCAAAGATCAAGCTTTTACTAAAGAAGTCATGAGGTCCGGACACCCAAACCTACCATAACCTGGACAGTAAGGAATGTATGATCGGATCACTTTCCATAGACACCCCCCTTTTAAGCCAGCAATGTAAGCCCTAGCAAAATCCCAAAGGAGTTTTTTTTGGCAGAAATAGAAAAAGCCCTTCTAAACCTAATGCAGATTCCCAAAGAACCCCCAAAAGCAAACCAGAAAGAACAACAAAGCTGAAGGTCTCATGCTTTCTAATTTCAAAACATACTACAAACCTGCAGTAATCAAAACAGCATAGTTTTGGTATAAAGGCACACCCATACATCCATGGAAAGAAAAAATTCTCCACCCATATGATCAAAGGACGTGCACCCAGGGTGTGAAGACTGCACAAGAGATGCTGGGAAAACAGAATGTCCACACATGTGAAATAATAAAAATGGACCCTTATATTACACTATATATAAAATCAACTCAAAGTGAACCAAAAACCTAAATTAAACCTTGAAACTATAAAACTGTTAGAAAAACTTGGAAATATTTTCTTGGATATGACACCAAAATCACAAAAATCAAAAGCAAATATACACAAATGGGTTGACATTAAACTTACAAACTTCTGTGTAGCAAAGAATAATCAACACAGTGAAAGACATTCTGATACCCAGAATATATAAAGAAGTTCCACAATTCAACGATAAGAATACAAACTTCTTGATTAAATACTTGGTGCTATTGACTGAATTATGTCCCCCTCACCCCAATTAATATACTGAAAATGTATTTTCCAGTTAGAGAAGTTCAAAAAGATGTGGCTCCTCAGATGGCATTAGATGGCAGAGACAGATATCTCTCCTTCTTAATCTCTAGAAACACACACAGGCTAAGATGCTGTGTGAGCACACAGTGAGATGCAGACTGTCAATAAGCCAAGAAACAAATTCAACAGGAAGACACCTTGATCTTAGACTTCCAAACTCCGGAACTAAGAAAATACAAATTTCTGTAGCTTAAGCCACTCAATCTCTTATATTTTGTTATGGCAGCCTGAGCTAACACCAAGGCAAAAGGATTTGAATAGAAGTTTCTCCAGTGAAAATATACAAATGATACAAATGGTCAAGAAGCATGTTGAAATGATCAGTACCACGAATCATCAGGAAAATGCGAAGTGTAGCCTCAGTGAGGTATAATCTATTAGGATGGCCAGAAAAACAAATTTTATATATATATAAAACAAATATATATATATAAAACAAATTTTATAATTTGTTTTATATATATATATAATTTCCAATATATATATATATTGGAAACAAAATGTTGAACAAATGTATGCACACCTTTGCTAACAGCAACATTACTCACAACAGCCAAGTTGTAAAAACAGCCTAAAAGCCAACTTATGGATAATTGAAGAAAAAAATATGGTGTATACATACAGTGGAATATTATTCAGCCTTAGCACAGAAGGAAATCCAGTCATACGCTATCACCTATATCAACCTCAAGCAACTTACCCTAAGTAATTTAAACCAATCACCAAAAAGACAAATACTGCAAGACTACACTTATGGAAATTACTTAAGGAATGAAATTTATGGAAATAGAGTAGAATGGCAATTGCCAAGAGTAGGAAATAAAATAGAGAGCCTTTGTTCAATGGTTAGAGTTTCTGTCATGTAAAGTGACAAAATTCTAGGGATCTATTGTAACTCAATGGGCAAGTAGTTCCCAATACTGTACTGTACACTTCAAAATTAAAAGAGGATCAATTTATGGCATGTTTTGTTGAACACACACAAAAATAAATAAATATACTGTGTTGTGGGTGTTCACTGAGCCCAGATAAGATATGTACATGTACAGTAAACCCTCTTTTCATGTCAAAACCTTTGTGGACAACCATGTGCTGGGTTTCAGAGCTCTTACACTTTTTTAAAATAAGCCTGAGGAATCAGAATTCCATACACAAGGAAAGTGCAGAATGAGTCCAAGTCGCTCTCTCCAGTTTTGGCAAATTGACTTTCTTCTAAACTCTCCTGAGAGCAGAAGAGAAAATGAGCTATTCACTTCTCTTTTATGGCTGCCCTCTTTTATATATGTGTTACTACCTCCAGTCTGTGACATGTGGGTGACATCAAGGTAACTCAACAGCTGTCTGAAAATGCCTCCCTTAATCAAGATGAAGAATCAGATTTATTTAGGAGTAAGAAGACTACACGGTATGATAAAATATACATAAATGAATTATGTATCTTTATATATCTTCAGAATTATGTATCTTTATATATCTTCATATTTTCTTCTTCTAAGATATTTAAACACAAATCTATGAGAATGGTGTTAGAAATCTCTTTGGTGGATTTCAGCTTAAGTAAGTTTTCTTTTATTGCCCTCTAATCGTTATTTTTAGCAAAACTAATCTTTCTTTAAAAATGATGCCTTTACTCAACTAGAAAGTACAGACAATGATACTGGAACGTATACATCTACAACCTTATAGTCTGATCTGAACATCTGCCACAGTGGCTTCAGATCTTTTATTTCTATTTCAAATTTCAAAAACGAAGGAAGAAAAATTTAACCAAGACACAGTCAAGTTATCTGCTAGACCTTCCACTTCCTCTTGATGATAACTATTATGAATTATCTTACTCACTCCCAGGTTATTATACACTTACTGCTTATTAATGCATATATCTGTGGCTATATGAAAATGTCTTATGAATCATATATATCATTATTTTACACACTGAAAAGTGTTATGTGAATAACTTCTTAGTGTATAACATACTGTCTTGCATCCTGTTTGCTAAACAAGCAAACAATGTCTCCTTGTAACCTACTGAGATGCAGCTCAGACTTAAACTGGTAAGTTTCAGGATGGTTCCTCTAAGTCCTATTTACATCTCTGCTTGCTGCCTTGGAACCATTCTTTATCAGAATTCTTAGAGTCATCCACCTGGGTTTGATGGCCTGCCTGCATTCATACAGGAATGCTATATTAGATTTAAATGAGATTTTGAGAGAAAACACAATCATTATCCTGAAAGGAAACAGTTTGAAAGAGAAACAAAGCACAACAAATCCAGGGTGAGTCACTCTGATGGGCTTGGAGAGCCTAGAGCAAGGCATCCTGACCTCTGAATTGTTAGTGCCAGACCTGCACTGACACAAAAGTCCAAAATTTCCCTCCAAATTATTCTCCTCACAGAATAAAACTGTAGGCAATTAGAACTGCCTAATAGAGAGCCACAGTTATACAGGAGTTCATGTTTCCTAGGCCCATCTGCACTAGTTACTTCCTGTTACCAGAAGCCTGCAGCACATCATAGCTCCTTTTCACATTCTTGAAATAGATTTCCTCCCAGTCTACCTTGTCTGTCTATTCTTCTTGGAGAAATGTGTGTTAATGTCTTGGAAAGCATTGTTGGCCGAGAGAATATGACAGATTTCATCAATAACATCAGAATACAAGTCAGAACATCGAGCTGGGTCTTCTCATCTATCTGCGTGCACAGTATCGACTGAGATCTCTGGGTGGTTTCTCCCTCATAATCCTGTCCTGATACCTGAGCAAACACTGTACACTTTCCTAACTCTCCCCTGACACAGAGCTGGTGTTGTTGTTCTTATCCTGTCCCAACTTCCATGCACTATACAGGACAGAACACCCATTCTGAGTACATACAGAGAGATGATCACCCACGAGTGCAGGCTAGGAGTCTGTAGTCCTCTGGCAACTAGCTTCTTGTCACCAGGCCTCTTGCACCATCAGATCGCCCTGAGAGGCTGACTTAGGCTCCCTCAACTCTCACCTTAAGCTTACACCCTATCCTCCTTGTGTCTCCCACAAGCCTCATGATGCATGGACCACAAGGCCCACTGAGTCCCCCAGCCCTAAAGCCAAGGTGCCTGTTGTGGAGAAGGTGCTGAGAGCGGCTGACAGTGCAGACCACTACCCAGAGTGAAACTGGTCTTCTCCATCTAGTAAGGCATCCAGAGGAGGGAAATGCGGAGACCCTAAGAGGATCTGTGCATGTGGGAGAAAGTCTATCCATAGCTCTCCTGTAGCTGGGCCCATTTCAGGAAAGGGGGCAAAGGCAGGAGGACTTATGTGGCTGTGAGTGGTTGCAGGAAGCCCTGAGGTTAGAGATCACAGAAGCACAAAGGAAATGTTGAGGCACCTGCTTCTGGAAATTCAGTCAGACTGACCATCAGCATGCCCTTGCAGAGATCAGAAATGCGAATTTCTCATGAGGGTTTGCGGCATCCCCACTTGAGATGGCTGGGAAATCTGGCAATAAAGCATATAGAGCACATAAAGCAGGCTCCATCTTCACTGGGCAAGGGTCTCTCAGACTGAAGAGATTTGGGGTCCATCATGCTAGCGGTATTTGCGGTCTCTTGGGACAAGATATGAGGTCTTTCAGGAGGAAGCCATTGAGATGCACGGGTAGAGAGAGGTGGGGATCTTCCAGGCTAATCAATTGTGAGGGCTCTCACTAAGACACTCTAGGTTCCCGGACACTGGGTGAAGCTGCGGCCTTTGAAGCAGACGGGACTAAGAGTTCCAGGACAAGGACATTTTGGATATCTGACTCTGTGAGTTTGGTCTTCCAATAGGTGCTACAGGTAGGGCTTCCCAAGATGAGTGATTTGAGGTTGCCTCGGACTGAGGGGAATTGTGGTTCTCACAGTGTTTGCTAGGGTCTAAACGTTGCTGGGGTTTGTTGGGAGGATGAGATTTGATGTCCCTCCAGGTTAGACGATGTGGGTGGGTCCTTTTCCTCAAGGTGACAGCTTCGATGTCCCTCAAGGCTGATGGGATATGGACCCTCGCACTCAGACTGGACTTTGAAGATCTTCGCTTAAACGGAATTCTCATTGTATATTCCTTCCCCCACACCGCCATTTTCCATGGACCGGGACAGGTGCGGAGTCCAAACTCTTGGCACTAGCCTCCTTCAGGAGTCCCAAGGGAAGCACCCATTGGCAGAGCGAGGTCATCTCCAGCAGCCAGCCAATCAGTGCTGCGATCCTGGGTCCTACCCGCCAATGCAGGTGAGAACACTCTAGGGGGCGTGGCACGGGGCGGAGCCTGCCGGTCGGTCACCGGCAGTACCCAGTCCTGGGCTGAGGGTGTGGCCGGCGAGCGGGTCTCCACGCGCCCCGCGGAAGGCCCCGGGCGCCCCGCCCCGCCCGCGGGATTGGCTGCTCTGCGTCCTGAGACTGTGCGTCATGGAGCCTTCCGCGACCTCGGACGGCCTCGTGGGTGTCGTCTCTTGAGCTCGAGGGCGCCTTAGTGAAGGACCCGCTCGGCAGGTTGTGGCGCCCACACCCAAGCAGAGCCTAGAGCCTCGAGTCGACGGCAGACGTTTACTGTGGACGAGGTCATCCTGGCTTGATTCTCTGTGCCACCGGATTTCCATCAGCATCTCAAATTTTGCCCTCGGCCCATTTTTGCCCTTCCTTATGAAACCCACTTTCAGCAACAAGTGTAGCACTGGTTGGCGCGAGTACCACATTGAAGAAAACTGGGTCATTCAGTAAATTCTGGTGAGACAATATATAAAGACATACAATGGATTCCATATGTGTCAAAGGTGCAAACACAACAAGTGAAATAAGGTGTATTTGAAAAAACTATTGGAGAATTTTACATGTGAAAGAAATGATGTTATTTTAATAGGGATGTTTAAGTCAGGTGGGTCTCAGAAGGCTTCAGGAGTAAAAAGACAGTTATAACCAAACACAAACTAAAACCTGAAAATGATCGACAAGTATATTGCATTAAAATAAGATTTCCCGCATAAAGACAAGGGGTCCAGAGAGGGGCAGCAACTAAACACCCACTGGGTTTCAAAAGAGAAAATGAAAATATTGTTTCTGGCCTTTACCTAGTTTGGACTGCAGAAATACAACATGATTTTTGCTTCCTGGAAAAAAAAAGCTGACTAACTGTAGATGTTTTATAATTACTGTGAAACTGAAAAAGGGAAAAACTCATTCTTGTGAAGATGGAGGCCAGGTGAGGATGCTCTCACGTGGTTCAACTCGACAACAATTGCATAGACCACAGAGTTCTCCTCTGTGGGAAAGAAAGCATGTTTTTCTATAAAGTAATTGTTTTATTTTTAACTGCAAAGACAATTTAATGTATCACTAGCCATGAATTTTTATAGTAAACTGTTACTTAAATGTTGCCTCTTGTCATTATCAGTGACATGACCATTTTATGTCCAACAATTCACTTCTGAATTTATAGAATTCTCATGGCTTCCATCTGTACATCTATCAGTGATGGGTTGACATAGAGAGGCACTCTAGTAGAATATACAATACTTGCTGATAGCAATAGAGAGGACACGTTCTTAATCACCCTTTTATTTGAATCACCTTACGTAAAAAAAAAAAATCAGTGTGTCTCTAAAGGAGATTTTCCAGTGCACTCGTAGAAATGGTTAAGGACAGTAAGATTTTCCAAAACAACTTCCATGTCCACATTCTGTTGTAATTTCTGTACCATTTTATTTCCCAGGTGTTTTCTTTTACATGCACAGCAGGCCCAGATGACAGGAACATTTTGCTTCCCATCTTGTATGTCCTGGACTTTCTGTAGTTCTTCACTTTTCTTCAAACTGTTCATTGTAAATTTAGCTTGACGTCTATTTGATCTATTTGATTCTCTTTGTAGTGTCAATACTTTTTTTTCTCCTTCTCCCACAGCTCTTGCTGGTATTTGATGGGTTTATTGCTATGTTTATCAGCAGATTATGAATACACTACAATCCTCATGGGTGAAAATGGCAGTGGCTGTGGTAGATGTGCCCTGAACAGAAATAACACTTTTAAAGCACATGGTGAAATAGCCTGCATCCCAGCACCCAAACATGAAACTTGAAAGAAAGTGACATGGCCTCATCACAGCCATTACCTATTTAAGGTCAACATTATATGATGACACACATATGAATCCAGAGGTGACCCTGGAAATTTCTGGGGATCTTGAGCAAACAGTTGCAGAATCCACAGAGTCTTTTGTGCTGGAAGTTTCCCCCACCCTGACCCTGGAATTTGAAGGCTAGTTTCTCTCTTGGTTAGGAGCTCCTGCTCTCCTTGTGTTTGAAGCTCTCCAGACTCTATAAGGAAACTGTTTTAAGGCTTCCAGCTTTTCAGATTAAGGGTCTTGTTTTTCCTGCAAGTATTCATTTGGAACTTCTGCCTGACTTGGCATCAGTCATCTTTATTGGAACTGTACTATTCTTTGGCTCAATTCTTTTGGAGCCAGGCTGTTTCTGCTGAAACTGAAATGCCCAACAATTGACCCGAGAGAAGGAAATCCACTATGGAAATGTAGTAACTGTAGGTTCAATAAATGTAGGCAACTATAGTTTGGGCCAAATAGCAAACTGATCCTATGAAAAAATGTGAGATTCCTGCTCTGTACACTGTAGATGCTTTAAACCTTTGACCACTGACAAAATGCAATCATCTATGAACCTATATTTTGGAGGGGGGAGGGGGAGATATTAACAAGGCTGCAAAAGAGCCTTCCTCACTTTTTCCACTTGTCCCAAGGATAAACCAGGGCTGTATTGGCACTGTTGCTGGAAATTTTGGATTGCCTAATGGACCATTTGAGGTTTGGCAAAGATATTTCATACAGCTTTCCCCAAACCCTAATCCTATCTCATGGATAAAAATGTTTTATTCATGGTCTGTTGCTTTCCCATTGGACTGAGAAAGCTACTTCCTCTTAGACCAAAGGCTTCTTAGAGAACACAGATCCCACTGGGGAGCACCTCTCAAACTGCACAATGACAGAGGAAACTATTTCACTGGTCAGGTGATAAAACAAGGTTGTACTATTTGGCCAGGTCTACAAAATTTTGACTGTGCTTACCACACTCAGTCTCTAGGTTTTGTTGAACCTACTAATGGCCTCAGTAAGAGTCAACTGGAAAAAGACAGACATTTTTCCTGTACCTTGGGCAAAAGCACTGTCAACCCTAGATCTAGAGTTTTGGGAACTCATAAGCTTTCACGTTTCAAGATACTTACAGAATGCACCATGACTTTGTATCCTGCTTCTTTGTATCTTCAGTTCATAAAAGAAGTTATACTTTAATATAAACGCTTAATAGTTTCTACTGAACACCATCACACTGTGGTAGAACAATCTCTTCACAGTGCAATTCAAGAAAATGAAAAACTGAAAATCCAAATCTACCACATGGGTTTACTAGAAAAGAAACCTTAAAAAAATAATACTATCAGCATTGTTGGAAGAACCCTTACCACATACCATTGACACACTCCTGTATTGTTAAGCCCCAACAACCAGATCCTTCGATACTCTTGTCAATCCTGAAGAAGGTACCAAAACTTGAAAGGAACTTCACGTAAACTGATGACCTAAATTTCAAGATGAAATAATATTAAAGCGAGTAACCGTGGAAGGAGACCATTTCCCCACATGACCAGGTCAGGACTCTAAGACTCTCTTTTTATTTATTATTAATTCCTATTTCTTTTTTCTCTTTACTTAGAAAGAATGTGCCGTCATTTAGATTTTCTAATCTACTGTGAAAGGGTAATTTTGCTTAGTGTGAATCCATCATCAAGAACTTCAAGATAATAATTGTATTTGTTTCATTGTTAGAGGATTGAGCTCCTGGTTTAAATTCATCATATAGATTAGATTGCTATGCTGTTCTAATTTAACTTGGAAGTCTTCCTTTTAAGCTATGTACCTGTTGCTTATTGACCCTGGACATGAGCTGTTTCCATGCTTGCAACTTCTTGTGATGAGCAAGAGGGCACCAAGAAGACATCCTCCTGAATGTGGATAACAAACAGCCGCAGGAGTTGGAAGACTGGTGCGTTGCCTGGTAATGGTTTCAGCACAGTTACTATCAAAATGGGGAAAGGTGAAGACTATGTAGAATTTTAAGCAAACCCAATCGGTTCAGTTGGAGGGTCTCTGGGAGGAGCTAGGGCAATGGAAGTCCTCAAAGGCCATGGAAAAACAAGAACCTTACACGAGAAGACCATGCAGGAAAAACTCTATGTTATATTAAAGTTCTGTGGTTCTAACGGCCACTTCCAACACTTTCCATTCCCTTCCGTACATTCTGTATATACCCCTGCATCTCAGCACACAGGCCAGAGTGTGCACGTGGCTTGCCATGTCTGCATGGTCTGAGTAGCAACCTTTTCTTTTTTCTGAATAAATATTTTTGATAGCAAAATACCTTGTCGATAATATTTTTCAATTGTGGATAATTTACTTATGGAAAAATTGGGCTGCAGTAAACAGAGAGTGCACTTTTTTGTGCAGGGTATTCTGACCTAAAGATTCCTGCTATTGTACAGTTTAGTTAACATAACTCCATCCATGCTGTGTCCTTTGATCACTGCTCTTAGTATGCATATTAGAGCCTTCTAGTTAATGTAGATCTGTGTTCCTTAACATGTAATCATACATACTTCTGTCAGTAATGACCAGAATGACAAGCAAGATGATTATCAGGCTGATAGATTACCATGAAGTATGGCTCCTGACACTACTGCCAGGGTCTGAGCCTGCAGCTTAGAAATCAGTGTTCACCCTATAGAAAGCTGGCTGCCCTGTAGAGCAGGCAGGAAGGTAGGCAAGAAGGCAGGTGACAGGATGGAAATGTGTGTGGGGAGGCTCACCTGAGCCAGGCATGGATGTGTTTCCTTTAGCACAAATATTAAAGTAGCTGTGGAAGAGGGAGGAGTGGGAAATGGCCCACGGGACTATCCAGTATCACCCATTTGTGGCCCCTTTGAGGAGAAAAAGTTGCTCCTTGGAGAGGCTTGACTTTCATCTGCCAAATAGTTTCAAATACAAGGTGGCTGCAATTTTGAAAATGAAATAGGGTGTGCAAAACAAAGCCAATAAAAGAGTTTTATGAGGTACAGTAGTGGGTTATATGTTGGTTTGCATTACCTTATGAACAGTATGTTGCCTCTCACGTGCCTTAGAGCAATACCAAATGCAATAAACACATTACAGCTATGATAAAACTCTACTTGTTGTATAGCATCCAAATTCTACTCCAAGTTAACTGAATAAGTTTAAGGGAACTGCTTTTTTAAAGCTTTTGTGTGTTTTTTGGTTGTGATAGTGATGATATTATCTTGTGGTTGTGGAGAAGACTTCCCTTTTCTTTAGAGAATCATATTGTGAACTTAGAAATGAAATGTTCTGATTTCAATGAAATCTAGGGCTATTAATCATTTTGACCATGAGTTTAAGATTATTGAATCAAGCTGGGCCCTACGTGAAATTCATTATACTATTTTGTTGATATGATTTTCTTTTGTAAATGTCAAATAAAACAATTAAGATGGGTGTAAAATATCGGAACACCAATTGCATTGTGTTGCAAGTCATTTCAGGTTCAGAAAGAGACAACATTCATGCTTAGCAATGCTCCAGGAGAGGATTTAGTGCCTAGAAAGGAGCATCAGAGGACCTCTGAGGAGACATTCGTGTAGTTTTGACTGTGTGAGTGTTTTACCTTTAATACTTCATCAAGCTGTACTTTTATGTTTTGAAGAACTTTTATGTAATGCTTTAACCAAGCTTAGTTAAAAAGTAATGGGTAGGTGTCCATCGATAAATGAATGTATCAACAAAACATGCCTACCAAGAAATATTACGCATCCTTAAAAAGTAAAGAAATTCTGATACACGCATTAACTTTATACAGTCAGAAAAAGACAAGTGTTTGATTCTACTTACTAGAGGGACTAGTAATCAATGAAAGTAGAAAGTAGAATGGCGCCTGCCAAGAGCTGGACTGAGAACAGTTTGAGGAGATTTAAAAGTTCCATATATGATTAGTTTTAGCAGCTGCACAATGCAAACATACTTAATGGCACTGTACTGTACACTTAAAAATGGTTAAGATGGTAAACTTATCTCATTGTGTTTTCCCACCATAAATAAATAAGAACAACAGTATGTAATAGATTGTCCTGATGTTTGAAATATTTAATAGTGCAAAATTTATAATAAAGAGAGAAAAGAAGTTAACAACTTTAGGAAAACTCTGTCATAAATGAACCTTCCTGTGATATCAACGTGTGACCCAGAGATACCTACCTGCAGGTGACATTCCCTGCATCTGACACAACTAGCCCATACTGTTTGCCACAGTCTTGTCTTTCCAGTCTCCCACTGGCCTGCCATTTCCCAATTCGTTTTTACTGTCTAGAGGGTTATGGGTTTCTTCCCTCAAAGTGAGGGCAAACAGATGTTCTAAAGCATCTGCAGAGAGAGAATTGCAATCCTCAAATCCTTAGAGTGTGGTGAGGGGCCACTTTGCCCTTCATTATACCACCAGACACACTTTGGCAGGATATGTTTGCCTCTTCATGCCGCATCCACCCTGGGAAGCAACTTGGTGATGAGACTGGCCTCATCACTGTTGAATCTATGCTTGAAGCAAAATGACCTGTTTTCAAAATAATTGGGGACACCCCAGCTCCTAACACCTGCCCACCCTTTCCCTATTTCATCATGCAAGGGACCTGTGAAGAAAAGACTAAAATAGTGAGTAAAGAAGAAATAAGGAGAAGGTAGGTCCAAAGGGTATATGGAATATGAATCTGAAGTTTTGGTGGCTATGATAGGAACTCTGCTATTCACACCATTAAGGAGGGAGCCCATGGCAAGATTTTAAGCCAAGAAAGGTCATTACCTGAGTCTGGTTTTAACATCCATGATGAGGCTCTTTTAAGTCTCTTCATGATCAAGGGTTCCCAGCAGCCCTGAGGATGGTCACTGCTGTGTTCAGTTATCTGTGTCAATTTGACTGGGTCACAGGATGCCCAGATATTTTGTCACACATAATCTTGCGGTGTGTCTGAGAAGGTGATTCTACATGAGCTTCACAGTGACTGAGTAAAGCAGATGGCTCTGCGCAGTGTGGGTGGGACTCGTGCAAACCTTTGAAGACCTGAATGGAACAAAATGGCTGAGCAAGAAAAAATTCTCTTTCTCTGCCTGAGTGTCTTCAAGCTGGGATGCTGATTTTCCACTGCTTCAGATTCAGACTCTGACTGGATCGTGCCTATCAGTTTTTCTGCCTCTCAGGCCTTAGGGTGTGGATGGGAAACATACTACTAGGCAGAAGGGGGCAGGCACCAAGGAGGAGTACTACTCCAACTAAGGTCTTAAAGTCCCCAAAGGTAGAAAACCAACCTCCAAAAAGGTTATCAGGGTCCTATCCGTGTCCTGCTTGCATGGGCCAGTTTTGTCATTTTTTTGACAAGGTTCTCAACTGCATGGCCCCAGTCATCTATCTGTACACAACAGTTGGTGAGATTGAATTTCCCACACACGCCTCCTTCTGCTGCCAATAGATCATCTAGTGTCCGTCTGTTTTGGTAGATGGCATTTTTCATCTGAGTCTGTGGATGTGCAAGGAGGGTCAGGGCTCTCCCAGTCTCATTGGTAATGATCTCTAAAACTGCTTGCCATTGAAAAATTTGGTTTAACATGTAAATGGGGGTATCGTATTCCCAAGATCCACCCTTTTCCCAAGTGGCAGGTGTATACTATTGGATTATTCATTCTGGGGCCATTCATCATCCTTCCAGTCCCGCCTATGTGGAGTTCTCTTTTTACCCATTGTAAGGGTTGTGGGACCGGGTGACCAAGCAGCTCCCCTGTTTTCAGAGGTAAGAGGAAAAAGGAGGGTTTTATTATGCCAATTACACAGCTCCCCTCCCAATTTGGGGAGAGTGGATATAAGTGGACATTTGTTTCCACAAATCCAGTACAGCCTCGGGGGGCTATCAAGTCTCAGGGCCTACCTGGGTTAAGCCAGGCACTGCTCAGCTCTGGGAATCTGGCCAACGGATTTCTCTCTTTCCTGTCTCCCCACCACACACTTTGTTTAGAGGTGGCATTATGATATTTTTGGCCTAAGCAAATTAAATTTCCGACTGACTTGATGAGATTTCCTCCACCCCTGGCCAAGTAGTATCACCCTGTATTAGTATGTTCTAAAATCCACTGACCATCATTAGAGGTACGTGGGGGCATTATGTCTGGTGTTGCCTAGGTGGGAACCAATTAAATAGCTTCCCACAGCTGCCTGTCTCCTACCAACAAGTGAGACTCAGGGAGTGGGCCATCCCTTTAGCCATCCCGAGAAGTAAGTTTTTGATCGGTTGTGTCAATAGGGGTAGGGTTCAGTTGCTTCCTTTAGAATGACTTATAAACCTGATAGACTTGAGCTGGATGGTCTAGTACTTGACCTCTACAAATTTGAACACAGCGATTTAGCCCCATCCTGTCAATGTTAAGTGTAAATACTCTGAAATGTTAATGGCCATTCAAGGGGTTGGTTATGATTAATTCTAATGGATTGCACACATGGGTGATGCAATTTGATAAAACTACCCCTTTCCTAGATCCACTGCATTCTTGTTGGTGGTGTCTTCTTCCCAAGTAGCCCAGAGGACACATGACCAATAGACACAGCTTATACCACGTGAGAAACTGTGGGGACACATATAATTTTTTTTCTGTCCTATAGCTTTCTTATCAGCTGAGAGATCTGCAGAATCTCTCTTCCGCCCATTGGTCCTGACTCATAGCAGCACAAGCATCAAAATTTAGAGTTATTCGACTGGTATTTTCTTTTACTTTAGTCTGGGTCAACATGGGTCCAACTGTCTATCCTCCCTTGCAGTCCTTCAAAGCTACCCTTATTTCAAAAACTGTTTCAAACTGTTTCAGTGGGAGGGTCATTTGGGTTGTAACATACATAAGGTTGATTACTTCCTGGGTCACATATTGAATATTGAGTCTGGTTATAGGTACAGGTCCCTTTCTGAGTTCCCTGACATTCATAGTAGCTATAGAAAATCAAGGTTGAAATTCTTTGATCCCCTTTGGTGATGTGGATACGTAGCTCACAGTCCTCTGCCCTAACTTCCCTCTCTCTCCAGTGTCCAATTATTTGGAGACCCATGATGAAATTCCTCAGGCTTAGGCCAAGCGTGACCAGCCATCTTCCAGTTTGTGGCTGGAGCAGGGCACGTTGTTTTCCTCAGGGTCAGCTTATGAGGGTTGATGGGATCTGTCTACGCCGTCCATGAAGGAGTTTCTGCAGGAGTCTTCGGTTGATCCTCAAGCTTCTGCCGTGCATAGACTGACAAGCTCCTGAGGGTGGCCAGAGCAGGGCCAACAATCTCAGGTGGACTTCTGCTGCCTCCAGAATGTGACTCAGAGTGGCTGATCAGGAAGAGGCTCTGCAGTCCAAGTCTAAAGATTTTCTGGAGATGCTACTTTCTTTACTCGGGTGTGGTGAATCTACAGGGTGATACCTGCAACTTTAATGGTGGTGAGAGTTGGTAATATAACAATATGAGAGCCTGCCCAGCTTGGCTGAATTGGCTCCATCTTCCAGTCTCAAACCATACTTCTTCTCCTGGCTCAGGGATGGACCCAATTACCCAAATGGATAGGGGCTATTTCTGAAGTTTTCCTAGTGATGTGGTAGGAATCCTCCCTAAGGTGTTGGGACATTTCTAGGTCAGGTATTAATCTAGAGTCTCCTTCTAACTTCCTTAACTTCCAAACTTCACTGGGGGATATCTAATGGGGAATAAAATCCTGAAGGCCTTGAGTGCATAAAAGCTTAGCTAGTGTGGTTCTGAGGGTCCGGTTCATGCATTCAGCTTTCCCTGATAGTGAGTTATTCTGATGTTGGTAAGACATTTAGTGTTCTTGATTATTTATTAATGTAGTCACAGCATGGGGAACCTTTACATTTAAAACTCTTCTTCTTGTTTAGAGCCCCAAACCAAGGGTCTTTACCAGACCCCACTGTGGCCTCGTATAGTGGCTTGGCAATCTTGTAGAAACCTGGTATCCCAATCCGACAGACTGCCGCTCCCACAAGGAAGAGAGAAACCAGGAATAGACCCTGACTTCATCACTACCAATGTGTCACTAGGTGGTCCCCTAGCTGACATGGACCTCTTCCTTGGTATTTGGCTGAGGTATTAAATAGATGGCCAGTTTCCTTTCATGTCCAAGTGCCTGATGTCCTTTCAAGGTGATGAACCCAAGGTATCTGACTTTCTGTTTGCAGATTTGAGTCTTCTTCCATGACACCTTGTACCCTATGGTAGAGAGTAGGGCCAGTAAAGCTCATTACCTTTCCTAGAGTCTCCTTAGGTGTGACTAGCCGGTAACTGCACATACTGAAGTAATGTGCAGTTCAAAGTTTTCCCAGGGAAGGCAGCAAGATCTGAGGCCAGTGCCTTGCCAAATGGGGTGGGTGAGTTCTTGTGGTAGTCAAGTCCAGGTCAGATGAGTCTTCTCACCTGAAGGCAAACAAAGGCTGCCTGGCCGCTGATAACCAGAGACTGAAGAAAGTGTTTTTAAGATCAAGGCATGTGAACCAGCTTGCTTGAGCAGGTAAGAGACTCAAGAGAGTGTACAGGTTCGGGACTGCCGGATGGAAGGTGACAACTTCATGGGTGATGGCGTGGAGATCCTGACTGGGGTGGTAGTCGTTCCCTTCTGGCTTATTGACTGGCAAGGGTGGAATGTTCCAAGGTGACTGACACTCAACTAGAATTCCGGCATTGCATGAACGCTGAATTCCTAGGCATGCTTCCAATGACACTGGATATTGTCTTTGTGTGACAGGGATGGCCCTGGTTTCTGATCTACCACAATGGGTGTGTGAGTTTTGGCTAGACCTGGCCCCCTTTTCTGCCCAGACAGTAGGGAATTCTTCTAAGAGAGCAGTTGGATTTGTTTGTTCTCTCCAAGAGAGTAAAGATGCCATTCATCGTCCCCGGGCACAGTCACGGCCATCGTTAAAGTAGGTTGGCTTCTCAGTGTGAGACTAGTGGGATTCCCCAGGGTAACGGTGATTTGTGCTCCAAGCTTTGTTAATAGTCTCTGTCCAAAAGGGGGATGGGGCATCTGGTAGGCACAAGAACTCATGAGTCACTAGGTGGCCCCCTAGCTGACATGAGTGAGTGGGCTTTACAGAACGAGCCGGCGACTCGGTCCCCTGTGGCCTCAACAATAGTTGCCGTTCCATCCATGAGGGGACCCACGGGCCTAGCTACTACTGGGTGTTCAGCCCCAGTGCCCATCATAAAAGTCATTGATTGGGCCCCTACTTCTATTGTGACCATAGACTCCTGGGGTAGACTCCTAGGATCAGGGAGCCCAGTCATTCCTAGTCTGATTGTTCTTTGGCCTGGCTGATGAGCTCTTGGATGCCAGGCTCAGGCTGGTATTTTTCTTTATGAGGTTGATTGAATTGTTTGGCCTTCCAGGCACTTCCCTACGATGAGGAAACTCGTTTCTCCAATGGCTGGTCTCTTCGCAGTTGGCACATTGGTAGTGGTGAAGTAGGGGTCTATTTCTGCTTTCTCTCTTCCTTGTGGGAGCGGCAGTCTGTTGTACCGGGTCCAGGTTCCCTAATGCAGCTGCCAGCAGGAACTCCTCTTGTCTCATCCATTTGTCAGCTACCTTTTGGGCCTCCTGGTTGCGGTTTGCAATCACCTTGTTTGACACCTCCAGCAGCTGGGGCACGGTCATTCCAGCAAAGCCCTTCAATTTTTGAAGTTTGCAGTGGACGTCAACGAAGGATTGGGCCACAAATGCCGCGTTGACCATGTGAGGGTTCTCTTGTGCTTCGGGGTCAAAAGGGGCACACACCCGGAACGCCTCTCATAGTCTCTCACGGAACTCTGTGGATGACTCCTCTGACCTTTGGAGTATCTCTGCCATTTTTGACGTATTTATTTTGGCTTCCTAGCCCCAACTTTTCCCCCTTGCAGTATGGCCTTCCGGAACCTGTTGAAAGACTCCCTCCGTGTGGTACGTTGAAGTTCCATTTGGGCCTGGTGTCAGGCACGACCCGTGAGGCCCATGCTGCAGGGTTTAGTGTACCTTCTGGTGCCTGTCCTTGAAGCCATCCCTGTCACTCAATGAATCTGGCGTCATTCTTCGGTGTTAAAGAGAATCAGGAGGCGTTGACGGCAGTCATCCCAGGTAGGCTGATGAGTATGGAAGAGGTACTCGAGCAGGTCAATTATTGCTTGAGGTTTCTCTGAATAGGATGGGGTGTGCTGCTTTCAGTAGAGGAGGCTGGTTGTATTGGCTGATAGTCGAAGACAGGGCAGCCCGGCTGGAGTGGGCCTCCTTCTCCAATCTTAAAGGGAGGGGCATTTGAAGGGCTGCAGGTTGCTAAAACGGTTGCATGGCCGAGTGGAGGCTCCATGGCCTTAGGCTTGGTGGTTGCTCGAGCCATTGGGGTGGCGAAGGCATGGATAGTGGAGGGTTGTCCAGCAATTGTGGGTAGAGTGGCTGTGCAGGGGCTGTTCAAGCTGTTGGGATGTACAGCGATGGGAAGACAGTTTCTCTCTCAGGGTCCCCTTGGTGGATTATTTTTGCCAGCACCTTGTCTTTCCACCTAGCCAATTGTACCACAACTACCTTGCTCTCTTCCTGCCTATTCATGCAGAACTGGACCCGAGGGGGCACTACAGTAGTAATTTGAAACCATGAGTCTGTGTACGGAAACTGGTCTGAAAGTCCAGGGGTCCCTGTCACTACCCGGTACACGGCTCTGACAGTGGGGAGCTCTAGAGTCCCTTCTGAGGGCCAACCTACCCCAAAGGCAGGCTCTTCGAGCTCACTAGGAGTACAAAGCTTTCCCGAGTTCAGTTTGACCCATAATCCACTGAGAAACCTTCCTTAAAATTTTTCAACATGCAATTTAAGACAGTTGGCTTAGAAGAACCTTCCCCCCATATTTGCAGAGAGCTTCCTTTGAAAATGAGGTGCAGAGGCCAGTGTTAGAATATTCTCTCAAGTCTCAGACACCTGGTGAAGGCATCGTAAAACATTGAAATTACCTTTTGATGAAGTACAGAATCCTTGTTTTCTACTCGGAAAATCTTTTCACAACATTATCATCAGACCAATAACCTAAAAACCATTAAACACAATTCTAATTTTGCATTGGCCTTCTTTTGGCACTTAAAATTTCAACCTTTTTCCACGTAGAATTTTTGTCTCAGCATTTTCCTTCATACACTTCCTTCATACTTTCTTTATTCCTTCAGTTTACCTCTTTTCACTCCTTCAGCAACAACCATCTCTGAGACAACTCTCCTTCAAAGTAAGTCTCCAGACTTCATAACTTCTGTTACAAAAAGCAAACAACAACAACAACAAAACACTTTCCTTTCCACCATATGTATCAGGAGTACCTCTTATACCTCCCAAGACAGACAACCATCACACCACATGGAGGGGTGAGGATAGCATCGGTGAAAATGTGGAGGCGACGCACTCACTTTGGCCGTCTCCAGCTGCTACCCTCGTGGGGGTTTCAGGTGCCTCTTAGCGTTGGTGGAGCAGTACAACCCCCCGACCCAGATCGCTGGAGTAAACTCCTCATGGAGATCCAGTGAGGCCATCGTAAACCTAATCAGGTTCACCATGGAACCGTGAATTATGGCTCAACTCTCACTTCATGGAGAGGCCACATCTCAGTCATTCAGCACTCACTCTCTTTCATACGGCCTCCCACCATTCCTTAAACTGTTCTCTGGATAACAAGCTGTAACTCCCCATAACTTGTGGGGGGCACTCAGTTACCTTCTGGAGGGTGATTGACCTCCCTCCTTTACAGTTCAGTGTTGACTAAACTCATTCTACCCTGTGACGGAGATGCAAAGACAAACAGGGTGGATGCCCCCTGCACAGAGGAGACCAGTCAGATGCTCATCTGGCCATGTCCCAAATAAGCTTACGTGACACTTAGCTGTAGCAGACTCAGCTTTGTGACTTGAGATCGGACCCTAGTCCAATGTCACCCTGGACCACATGCCATTCACCATAGAAACACATAGGGAGTCTGCACAGACTCCCTAGCATTTAGGGGACCTTAGGGTACCCAGCTGTGGAGCTACACAGTCATACCTGACAGATTAAGTTGGCCAAGCCACTCATTCATGCAACAGGTTATTTATACGCCAGGTTAAAACATTGCTCCTCCCTACCAGTATACACAACAGGTTTTACCCTCGGCCAGCGAGTGCCTGCTTCAACCTGATACCTCCCCCCATGGGAAGACTTTGAGGTCTCTGATCACTCGTTTTGGAGACCCCAGTGTCATCTCGCACTAGGAAGACCCCAACCAACATCTTCTTACTGATGACTAGGAGACGATCAAGCTCTTCTTCCGTCCAACAGGAAGCATGGGATCCATGAGGACTGATCCCAGGATCCTACCTTGGTACCTTTCCCTCTGGCCATTCCTGGTGAGTTGGTCTGTCCCTCCTGTGAATCCAGTTGGTGACTCAGCTGTCCCAGGAGTTGGGACACCGGTCCGAAAGAGAACCCAAAATGCTTGGGTGGTGCGCCTCATCAGTCGTCTCAGTTCCCCTTGCCTCTCCTGGCCAAGCCACCGGTCCGGTGTCCCAAGGGGCTGTCATGGTTAGAATCCCACTGGGGCCTCCAAAAAATGTGGAAAAGCTCCAAAATCAGACCAGCAAAAAACCAAGCAGCATTTGAAGAGTTGGAGAACTCAGGTTTATTACACGTGGTCCCAGAGCAGCTAGTGCTCTGAAGATCTGGGCGCCGAGCCGAGTTGCAACATTCCTATGTACAGGTTTTTTGACATGAGCTGATTGGTTAATTTGAATTCAGGCCATTACAAACCTCGGGAGTTGCTATAATCGCATGTAATAACATTGACAGAAGGGCAGCAGATATTATGGGTTACTGATGGTTACGAGTTGTTACAGGAAGTGGGGGCTGCTAAGGAATACAAACGGTTACATTTGTCATTCAGATAAACAGGACAAAATGCAAGTGAGCTCTTGCATGCAGCAAGCATATTTACAGAAGCAGAACGGAAGGTTGATTAACTTTTAATGGAAATTCCTAAAATTCGTCTGCACAGGCACCACCCAAAATTGGACAGGTGCAGCATTATTGCCCTTCTCTGGCACATGCCTGAAGGACAGTGGTGAAGGGAAGTCCTCCCGAGGGCAGACCTTCAAGGAATACAGCAGTGTGCTCACCGAGCTTGGAAGAAGAAATAACCAGACATGTGATGGTTGTGATTACAGAAGTGATTTCGAACTCGTGCTCGATAGTTTGGCCGAACAGTGATATTTCCTAGGAGAACAGGTTTGGAAAATTGGCCACCAAAAATTGTAGGAAAGGAATGTAGACTTGTCTGAAACACGTGAAGACGGCGTGCCCCATGTGTATGCTCACCCAAGTGCGACCTCCGGCAGAGGAGGATTCTAATAATCAAATGGATAGGATGATCCATTCTGTCATGTTGGATGCATGGGTCAATCTATGACCCCTCCCATTATAGAATGATTTCATTCTCCAAACGGACTCTTTTCCCGACCCACGTCCCGCTGTCCATGGGCTCAAGCGTTGGAGGATATGCCTGGACTCAGCAATACGGAACTTCCACTCGCCAAGCCTGATCTGGCTATGCCCACTGCTGAGTGCCTAGTTTGCCACAGGAGAACCAGTAAGAGTCCCCAACCCCTGGTGGCCAGTTGATTACATTGGGTTCCCTCCATCATGAATGGGGCAGTGTGTATTCTTCTCTGAATATAAATTTTGTATGCAATTGCTTTGTATGCAATTCCTTTGCCCAGACTACCACGTGTGGACTGGAAGAGCGTCTTCTTCTCCATCATGGTGGTCAACACAACTGTGTTTCAAATTGGACAACTCACCGTATAGCAGAAGGAGTGAGGCATGGGATCCATGCTCATGGAATTCACCACGTTCTCCACAAGTCGGAAGCAGGCAGCCTGGTGAAGCAGTGGAAGGGCTGTTTGTTTGAAGACCCAGTGATAGTATGGATTCGGCATCCTTACCTTGCAGGGTTGGAACCAGGGTCTTAAGGAGGCTGTATGTGCTCTGAATACCTCTACCACATGTTGCTGCTTGTGCCACAACCAGGATTCCCAGGTTTAGGAATGAAGAGGTGGAAGTGGAAGTGGCGGCACTCACCATTGTCCCTAGTGACCGACTGACATTCATTTGCTGACTGTTATGTGACCTTACGCAATGCCAGCCTGGACATCTTACTTTCAAAGGGAGAAACGCTTCCACCTGCAGACAACGTGATTTCCCTGCATCACAAGTTGAGACAGCCACCCAGCCACTTGGGCTCCTGAGTCAACTGGTAAAGATGGAAGTTATGTGCTGGTGTGGTGATGGATCCTGACTATCTGAAGGAAACTGGAGTACTACTACTGCATAGAGATGAGGAAGCATGTGTGTAGAACGCTGATCGATCCCTTCGGGGTCTGTTACTATGCCATGTGATGAAGTTCGTTGGAAAACTGCTAATGTGAGCCTAGTCCAAAATCTCAGTATGTATTTCTACACCTATCAGTTCTCTCTATCCATCTATCGAGCTGTCATCTGACATCTATCCAGCTGTTATCATCACCATTGTGTGGCTTAAATGTCTCAAAAATGTTTATACATGCATAAGGTTATGAAAACGTTCCATACAAAATGTCTCAAAATGTACTTATGTATCTCCTATTGGTTGTTTCTTTGGAGAACCCAGAGTAACTACTACAATCCTTGTACCGTGAGAGTCCCCCCGGGCCCCTCTCTACACGCTTACCTTGTGCGCGTGAAGTCCATTGGTTGCCTGCTAGATACCATCATCTTCATGTGTATCTCCCTGATTGGGTATCACTCTCTTTGTGTTTGTGTCACACACTTGTGCAGAAAGAATAGACCCCGGAGAAGGAAACAGAGTGTCAATGGTGATTCTAGGACACTGGGGAGCTAAGACAGAGGAGAAAGCAATTCTTTCTCTACAAAACAGCCAGAGGCATAACAGTAAACAAATACTGAAGTAAACTGCTGGGCCTTTGGGTTTGACAGAATGGGCTGAGACGTGAACAGTGCTACCCGGTTTCAGGAGCTGTGTTGCTGTCAGACAGGACTCCAGAAATTCTGGGGGCAGTGTGTGAGTCCGATTCAGGCGTTGATGCAGATGGAGACAAGGTGCAGTGGCCCCTGCCCCATGGAGGCGACTCATTAAAATTTAACCTGAAAAAATTCAGTTCCTCACTCACACGAACTTCATTTCAAATACTAAATAGCTCTGTGTGACCTAGTATTTACAGTATTCAGCCACAGAACATTTCCATACTCGCACCAAATCCTGTTACGCTGTGCCTGAATTGAGAGTTTGGGAACTGTGAAAGTGAAGAAAGGGGGCAGAAGAATGCAACTCGCAGGCAAATTTGTGTGGGTGCTCGAAGTGATGATGATGAAAAGAAGTGCCTGTGCTGGAAACCTCTGCATCTACCCTAGACAGCTAGCATTACCGTTAAATAAGACACCAGGCCTTAGCCCGTCGGCCCCGTACGTCTCACAGTCCATCTTCGGGGAATATGAATCCCTGGAACAGGCCAAAAAGAGCCACTAGGAGGCAAAGGCGTATACCGTGTCTAGGAGCTGGAGCTGGCAGAGTAGCGGTTTAGGGTGGCACAGGTTATGCCAGGCAGGTTCAGGGGCAGGTAAGCCCTTCCTAACACCCAGGGTCCCTGACAGCAACGAACCATGCTTGTAAATGGTGTGGGAGCAACAAGTGAGGTACGTTACGACCAAACTCAACCCAAGAAAAGGAGGATGCAAACTCTGAGACAACAGCAAATGCACGTGCAGCTCGTTACGTCTGTACTAGGTAACAAGCACCTGAAGGACCTTCAG
>PUFA01000952.1:0-64422 GCA_003508835.1 Eonycteris spelaea | reverse complement strand
CATGTTATTTGTAAAATTTTTGGAAAATACAGAAAACAAAAGGAGTCTCCCTCATAATACCAAGGCCTGAGATAACCACTTTTTGATATGTTATCTCTCCAGTATTTTCTTTTTAGCAACAGTAGCTTAAATTTTCACAGATCTTCCTTGCTGCAGACAGTGAGAGAATAAACTTGATATCTACATGTTCTAAACATGCCTGACCCCTTCTCCCCCCCGAAAGGGAAAGGACTCACTATCCCTAAGGGGTATCTCCACTGAAAACTACTTGGCTTTGAGGAAAGGAAAAGGTACAAATATTCAACGAAGGCATTAAAATGATGGGTTCAAAAGCCATAAGCCAAGCTTTTAAAGTTTAGTCAATCAGGCCAGAGTAATAAGCCAAAACTTGAAATTCATGGTAGGCATTTGCCATTGAAGCGTCCTCTCCTTTCTCTTGGAAGTATTTTTTGACTTCTATTATTCTACTAGTCACCATCCAGAAGCATCAATGATCTATCTGTTCTTAAAGGGGAAAACTAATCATAATTCTGGTTTTCTCAAGCACATGAATGCAAATGAGTGGGGATTATTATAGCATTCACAAAGGAAAGAAATGGAGGAAGAGAAAAGATGGTGATGCTAATTGCCATTTTTTAGCAGTCAAATTTTTCCGAGACAATTCTGTAAAAGATAAAAATGCTTCTTATCAGGTAGCAATGGGAGACAGATTACTATTCCTCCTACCTAATTTTGGATGAAAGGCATTGGTGAGATTGCTCGGGAAGGAGGTGTGCAGAGGGGCAAGTAAGAAGAGACCACTTTATACCTGGAGATAGCAGTAATGACAAATCTGACGTAGAGATTTGGGTAGAGATAAAGGTTAACATAGAAAACTCTTTTCATTCATAATTTTGCACCTTGAAAAAGTGACTTCCATTTCCAACCCTCTTATAAATCTCCGCCCCCCCCAAATATATATATTTAAATAATATATATAATATATAGTTAAATAAATGTGTATATTTGTTATATATGAATATATATATTTAATATATAGATTTGCTATATAAATATATATATATATATATATAATATATATATATATATTTAATTACCTTTCTTCCTGAACTCCTGTATAGTTTGCTGATATAGCCAATGCTTTTCATAGAACTGAGAAGAGTCCAGTTATTGTATAACTGATGCTCAGAGAAGTTAAATGACTTGACCAAGGCCACACAGCCTATAATGGGTAAAACTGAGACCCTGTCTCCTAGGTCAGTGCTTGTTCTAAAATTTCTCTTTATTCTTCTTTGAGGTGTCATTCCACAAATTGAAAGAAAACAACTCACTATTTTCAGAGCTTAGGTATTTCTTAAAGGGCCACAAAAGGACAGAGGAAGAATGAAGGGGGGGGGAGGGTAAGGAGAATTGCATGTCACATATCAAAGGATCAAAAGAGAAAGGTTTGAAAAGCCTTTTCGAATTCTCCTCCACAGCTTACACAGGCAGGGTCAAGGGGTCTCTGAGCTGCTTTCTTTTTTTCTTTTTCTTTCTTTTCTTTTTTTCTTTTTTCTTTCATTGGAAAGATCTCCTTTAAGGGTCTATTCCCAAATCTACTCACAGAGTATGGCAAAGCCCAGACTAGGGGTAAAAGCTGCCAGTCTCATTTTCTCCTTGCAAATTGCACTGTTTGTTTTGTTATGGAGAACAAGTATGGCATTGGTATTCTCTGGCAGGGACAAGGAATATGCTTTGAAACAGTGACACCCTCTATCCTAAAGTAGCAGGCACTGTGCTCTGCAGTAAACTTGATTAATTTGTTGCAGCATAAGGCACGTCAAACCAGAAGCCATTATTGAAAGTACAAGCATGACTTTTAGTGGGTCAATTATAAACATTTGTTGTTATAAGTGCCTACCTAACACAATGCTGGATACTGAAGGACTGAAGGGTAGGGAAAGGAGGTCGAAGAGAAATGAAACATTTAAAGAATCAGATAAGCCAGAACACAGAAAAATAATATAAAGTCATATAACAAAATAACATTAGTGTCCTCTAAGACAGCAATCTCCCAAAGTCCTTGGCAGTGAACTATTTAAGGCCTGGGTGTCCATAATATGGCTTCATCTATTCATTTGTGTGTAACATTAATTAATAATGGACTCCTGATGGTTCTAGTTAATATATCCCTAAAAATATTACCAATTATCCTCTGGTGACTTTCTTCTTTTTGCAATGACAAAGTAATAAGGTATTTTGGTGGAGTAAGGAATTTCTGATCTCATAAAAGTGGTTTATCCTCACCTAAAGAATTTGGGAAGCACTAATAAAATAAAATTGAAATATAATTGTTGAGAGCTAAGCAAAGAGTGATCATTTGTTATTGATCTTTAGGTAAACCATTCCATAAAAATATTAGGTGAATGCATATCTATTTTCAAATAGTTCCAGAAAATGATACACTTCTGTATATTGTAAAAGGAGAAACCCACAAAACCATCATTTTCAAGGTATGGGGCCCTGAGGTATATACTCATATTAAGGTGGATAAGTGATCAAATATGTAAAATCTATTTGTTTTCTAAAATATTCATATTTTAAATCCCATGCTTTTGGGAAATTTGATGACAAAATCAAAGATCGTTTTTTCCTGTTGCCTTATCTCATATACATTCGAATTTTATTTCAAAATTTTAGGACTACCTACTTTGCACAAATCTAGATCTGTCTGCAATTATTCTTCTGGGCAAGGGTAGGCAGGGACTGGGAAATAGTTCTGGAAAACCTCCAAAGTTTTTTCCCACCTCACAAGAGCACTCCACCCCTAACTTTGTAAATTGGAATGATGGTTGGAAAAGGTCATTTCCAACTTATGATGGGCAACCTTCTGTCACTGCTCAGCTCCTCTCACCTAGAGCCATGGCTTTTAAATCACAGCCCAGGGGCACTAAGGGTAAGACAAAGGGCCCTTCTTAGCCCAGGAAACTTTCCCCCATTATTCTTTGATGGTTTCAGCTCTCCCGACCCTCAGAAAAAATGCTTGACCAAAATGGGGGTGGGGGGTGGAGTCTGCTAAAAAGAAAGTCACTGGCCTTGCTTCTTTGTTCAGTTGTCCAATTTGTCCTCACTTAAAAGCAGTAGTTCTCAACCTTTTTTCCCCTGCTCTCACTGTTCCCAGGCAGAAAACACTGCCATCATTACTCTCTTATTTTTGATAAGATTCTGACCTGCTCCATCTAGGGGAGCTTTGCTCATTCTCTACTCTCTTGAGAATCACTGGCTTGCAGAAAACTATTAAATACCAAATTGAAGACCCAAAGGAAGTCAAGGTGGGTGAAAATGTTTTATCATGAAAAACTGTAAGAAAAAGGAAAAGGAAGTTCTAACTGAATGTGGATGATAATGAAAAAAAAGAAGGCTGAAGGAATCAGTTATCTTGGCTCCCACACTTTAGAACTATGTGAAAAACTTAACTTTTGTGAGCCTCAGTTTCTTGGTGTAAAAGAGAGACAATATACCTATTTCACAGATGGTTAGGAATGAATTAATGAAAATGGAAGTGATTTTAAAGTATACTGTAAACAATGGGTCCTCATTCTTTTCTAGGCTTTTCTTACCCTCCCTTGGAAACATAAGCCAGTCAGTTAAAAAATCCAACCTTCTCCAAAGATATGTGCTCCAAAGGTGCCAGCCTGAAGTCAGCAGACCTCAGAAAAAGTCAGTTTGAAAAGAAATGTAGGTGGTATTCAGTAAACAGAGGGGAACCTAAACCCAAAGCTTACATTAATTCAACCTGCACCCTCAAGGAAGAATTAGCCCTAAATCCTGTAAGTTGTTGATGCCACCAAATTTCTGAAACTAACTTGTTTTTTTTAATCAGAAAAGTGGTAGTCTTTTCTACAACCAAGGATACTTGCATTTTTATCACCAATTGCTTTACCAAGAAATATCTTAGTGTTTTTCAGAGCCACCAATAACTTAGAAATATTGCGCTTGGAGTATCAATTTGAAGATCAGCAAGGATGATGCTGCACTCTGAGTTTTTCCTGTTCTTCTACAGCATTTCATGCATACTTTTATTTTACCAATACACTGTGATCTCCTGGCACCTTACTCATCTTTGTACTCCTAGCTGTTGCCCAATACATAGCAGCCCTCAATAAATATTTGAATAAGTGATCTATAATATTCTTTCTGAAAATTTCTATAATACTTTGATTCTAATTGAGTTTTTGTAAATACTTACACTTTATCCATTCACTGGCTTATGAAGTGTTTTGGGTGATGTTTTAGGGACAGGACTTACTTTTCCTCATAGTTTATTTGGCTCAGCTAGCCTTCAGGACACTTTTCTTTTGTATTTTTATGAGGCCTTCTTGATAGTGTACTGACAATGCAGATTAATGACCTAGTTACAAGGTTGAAGATGTATGCTGGGCAAGGCTCTGTGTTTCTAAACATCCATAACAAGATATCAGCAGCACAACTGTACTTACACTTCCTGACATCCAAGGTCTTCTATTCAATGCCGTTGTTCTCCAGTTTGAACTAAAAAATAAAATACCTCAGCTTAATTAGAAAATTAATTAACCAGAATGCTAAATCTGCGTTTCTATCTGAGATGCAACTTAAAATTACAAGTACTTAGAAATGGATGCCAGGTACTCTGAAGCAAGTTTTCTTTTTAACGTGTCAACTCACTTTCTCAACTATTATGCTATTAAGTCTTCCTTTCCCAAGCAATGCAACTATCAAATAGGACCAAAATCACAGTGGATCATAGTCGAACAGAGTATCTCCTCATCTTTAGCACCTATTGAACGAATGAGACACAACTGGTGGCTGAAGCAGCAGCAGCATGCTTGTTATTAATGAGCATGCCAAAAGCCACCTTAGCAAAGGGCTGAAGTCTAGGCCTTGCCTCCCTCCCTCAGGGCAGAGTTAATTTTAAAAAAATCATTAAAAAGGAAAAAAATCATTAAAAAGGGCAGTGATCCCAATTTGTGTCTTAACCTTTCAGGGTCCTAACATATAAGCCAAGTGTCCACTTTGTGGGACAAATTGTCTTCTCTATTGTTTGGCAGATACTGAGGACGAAGTAAAGTGTCATTGAAAACTGGGCCGTGTGAACGACTGTTACTCCAATTCTTTGTTACTAGTGTGAAATGATTCCTTCTAGAAGAAAAGAGACAGAGTCTCTTTAATTCTGAAGGCTGAGTACTTTCTTAGCATGGAAGTCACATTCTTGGTTATAAAGCTGTATCTATGCATGTATAGTCTGGGGTTTTCTCTGTAAATGGTTTACTGAAACTCCTGCCATCACTGCTTCCAGTAGAGAGAAGGTGGCTTGGGATAAGGTGCTTCCCAGCCGCCACCGCAGGTGACACCGTCCACCTCCCTGGTCCCTACCCTCTGGCTGCCGCTCAGTTGGAGAGAGAGCAGCGGGTAAGGCCTGACCCACTCTTCCTTCCACACTCTGACTCCCACGCCCGGTTCCCTTCCCTTCTAAATGCTCCCCACCTCCGGGCCTGGGGCTCTAAAGAGGAAACCTGCATCGGGGTTGAGGTGGGGAATGTCCCCATAGACTAGGCGCACCAGGAAGAAGACAGGCGAGCCTGGAAGAGCCCGGTTTTCCCGCGCACAGTTGTACCTGGAGTCATGGGTGGGGTCCGGTGGGACTTGCCCCCTCTTCCCCGAAGCCGGCCACCACCGACCGGCGGCAGCCTTCAGTTGGGCCGCTGGCCACGGCGCCTTGGCAGGGCCCGCCTGGAGCAGAGCTTCTGCAGTGCAGCGCCAGCGCTGGCCGCGCGGTTGCCTAGCAACCGGCCGGCCAGATTTAAAGGGACGGGGGTGCCGCGGGCTGGCGCTCACAGCCCGGCAGAGCACTGCGCATAGTCAGTGCGGCGGGCTTTGGGCAGCTTCTGCCTGTAAGAAACTGGAGCTCAAATCACAAGAGAGCTGAGTAGGTGGGTAGGGGTGAGAAACTGCGAGGTGGCCCCACCCACGGTGGGCTTATTACGGAGGCTCTGGGTGACTCACAAAGCCACCTGGACACTGTGATTGTCAGGGAAGGAGGGAGTGGCCAGGGTTAATCCATAGGTCTGCAGGTCAGTAAAGTGACGTTGAGGCGGGTGAGCTCTGGAAGGTCACCTGAGTTTGTATCAGGGTTCCTATCAATTTAACCGTTGCAACCTGCCACCCACCCCTACATAAACTCTGCCCCTCAGCACAACAATCTGGCCAGAATTTCTGCTTCTGGCCAAGGAAGGCTCCAAGGACCTTGGAGAGCACTAACCCCTGATTGTTTCCATATGGGAGATTGAGTGTATATCTTAGGTAGTCCATCATTCCTCATTTATGATTCAGGGATATCTCTAAACCCCTTTTGCGGCCTATTTGAATTTAAAACCTATTGTGGCAACTAGTTCTATCTACTGGCTGTATGAATTGACTTCCTTTATAGTTCCAAAACTTTGCTCTTCCAGCTTCAAAGTTTGCTCACAACTTCCAGGATTTTGGTTGGAGAACAAGCCCATATCTTTATTAAGGTGTAGATTTTAGTCATGGTGTTTTGTTGTATAAGCAATGATCTTCTTAGATTTGATTAGCCTGGTTGCCCAATGCTGATTTCTTCAGTCACCAAATTGTCCAAGCACTAACAACACACTGTGGATAGAGACTGATTTGGACCCAGCCAGGGCCTGACCAAAAGACAAACCTGGCAAATATTGTGGGACCTGAACAGAGTAGAATTGGGGTGTCAGAAGAGTAATAATTAGTGACTTTTAGGGAAGACTATATTTCTAGGAATCATGAGGATGAAAGAAAACATTGGCTCTAGAATCTCAAGTAAAAGGAGATTGAGACATTTTTACAGTCGAATTTATCAAGACCAAGCAAGGGAGAGATTTAGAAACAATACTAGGATACAATTTCAAAATTATTGGAACCAGATATAACAGGTGTTTTGGGAGCTGGCAATGTTGCATATGCCCTGAAGCCTAGTTCTAGTCTCCTTTATCTTCCTTAGAGAACAATGTCTGTAAGGGTTGGAGGTATGGAGAGGCCTAATGTCAATTTATGTTTCTAAGGATCCTATCAGAATTAGTTCGTGGTATTCTAACGAAACATTTTTTCAAATATTAAGTCTCCAAATCGCCTTTGTATATATCATTTTTTGTTTTTAATTATTTTTAACAAGTCCTGTTTTGTTTTGCTTGATATAAAATCTCTTATTGTAATAAAATAATTGCTCTGTGCCTCAATTTCCTCCTTTGTTAGTAGATAAATTATAGTATTAGGATATTTGTGATGAGTGAATTAATATTTCAAACCCTCAGAGCAATTGCCTGATACAATGCTGTGTAAATGTTTTCTATTATTATTATTACCTTGTCTTATATAAATTGACCCTCCTAAAATATAAATATAAACACACTGATGGTGATAACTCAGGGTGTGCTCTGAGAAGTTGAGTCTGAAGTCTCCAACCCAGAACTCCAAACCTTTTATTTCAGGCTCTCCATTAGGCAACCCGCCCAACTCCCGTATCCCTGAAAAAATGTACAAAGGTTACTTTGGTTTTGTTATAATTCCATTTTTAAATATGGTGGTCACCCCCTCGAATGCACTCAAAGTATTAAAGTGGCAGAGAATCAACAACAGTGAGGACAGAATTTTGTTATCAAGGTCACTGCAGATTTGGTGATAGGTTTTCAAATGTGGAATTCAGAAAGAAGTTTACTATCCTCTGGAATCTTTATCAATATCAAAGCAACAAGGCACTTGATAATAGTAGACTCATTAAGTCATATATTGGAGCCCAACCTTATTGTTTTCCCAGTAGTATTGAAACCCCAGTGAAATAATGTGATTTATTTATATTTTCTTTTTTTTTAAATTAAAGTTTATTGGGGTAACTGGTTCATACAATTTATAATTTTCAGGTGTACATTACAATTTGATATCTATATGTTCTATTGTGTGTTTACCACCCAAAGTCCAGTTTCCTTCAGCTACCATATATTTGATCCCCTTGTGATTTATCCTTTGATCACACAGCAAAATAAGGTCTTTTGATTTCCCTGGCAAATGATCCTTGTTTGAGTAGCCTCAAAGAAGGATATTTGGGGAAATGAAATATACACTTTATAGGTATATTTATATACGTATTGTTTAAATTATTCACACATACAATAATAATAGGTAACATTTCTCACACAGCTGCATGCTCTACAAACAGCAGATTCTGTTGGCTGTACCTTCACAATATATCCAGAATCTGATGGCTTCTCACCATCTCTACCATTACTACCCTGATCCTGGCCCTCATCATCTCTTGATTGGGCTATTGCAATAGCCTCCCACTGCTTCTACCCCTGCCCACTGTATTAGTTTTCTAGGGCTGCTGTAAAAAAAGTATCATAAATGGATGGCTTAAAACAGAGATACTTATTTCTCCTACAGTTCTGGAGGCTTGAAGTCTGAAATCGAGGTGTCAGCAGGGTTGATTCTTTCTGAAGACTCTGAGGGACAAACTGTCTCTCCTAACCTCTGGTGGTTGCCAGCAATCTGTGGCCTCCTTGGCTTGCAGAGGCATCACTCAAATCTCTGCTTCTGTCTTCACATGCTGTTCTTATGTGTGTGTGTCTTCACATAGCTGTCTTCTTTCTGTGTGTGACTGTGTACCCAAATTCCCCTCTTCTTATAAGAACATCACTTTTTGGATTAGGGTGCACTTTAATGTAATGTGAATTCATAGTAACTGCATTACATCTGCAAAGATCTTATTTCTAATAAGGGCACATTCATAAGTATGCGGGAATTTGAGAAAAATTTGCATATCTTGGGGGAACACTATTCAATCCACAACACACACTCACCATCTATTCTCACACATATCCAGAGAGAACGTTATAAAATATTAAGTTAGATCATGTTTACCACTCTGCTCAAAAGCCTACAATCTATCAATTTGACTTGCAGTAAAACCAAAATATAACATCTTACAAGGCCCTACCCTCCACCTTCCCTCCACAACATGATATCTCTCTGACCGCTTCTCCTCCTACTTTGTCCTTGATTATCCATTCCAGCAGTACTGACTGCCTTGTTCTGAGAACACCAGGTACCCACCACCAGTAGGGATTTTGTTCTACTTGTTCTCTCTGCCTTGAATGTTCTTCAAAAGATACATGATATCCACATATCTTACTTCCTTACCATCTGCAAGTCATTGTTCAACTCTTAGCTTCTCTTTGAGGCCTACTCTGACTGTTGAATTTAATACTGTCAACTTTCAACCTCTGCAACATTCCACTATTTTTGACCCTACTCTTCTTTTTTGAAATATAGCACTTATTTTCTAACACACTATATTGTATTATTTTTTCTTATGTTTTCTTTGCCCCACCCTTTCCAGGCTGCTCCAAGAGAGCAGGGATCATTGATTTGTTGACCAATGTATCCTAAGCATGAAGTGCAATGCCTGGCAAATGGTAGGCAGTGCAAAATATTTGTTAAATGGATGAATGAATGAAGCTCATACCATGTTTTAAGAGGGTTTCCTTTAACCTCCACAACAATCTTATGATGTGGATACTATTATTACCAATGTTTTACAGATGAGAAAACTGAAGCACACAGGAGTTAAGTAAGTTGCCTAAACTCACATGGTTAGTGATGGAGTGGACTATGAGCTCAGGCAACTTTGGCTTTCAACAACTATGCAGCACTGACATATAAAGGGCACCCAATGCTAATGCCTGGGAGATCCTATATCCAGCTATCCCTTCTTCTGACATTCACATTTTCCAAGACAATGAACAATAATTGTTTAAAATTTTTAATTTAATTTTTATTTTTAATATTTTTACTTTTCAATTATAGTTGACATAAAATATTGTATTAGAGTCAGGCATATAACAACATAGTGATTAGATATTTCTGTAGCTTATGAAGTGGTCACCCCAGTAAATCTAGTACCCATCTGACACCATATATAGTTATTGCAATATTATTGACTATATTACCTGTGCTATACTTTACATCCCCACAACTATTTTGTAACTTCCAATTTTTGCCTTTAATCCCCTTTTCCTCTTCACTCATCCCCCCCAACCCACCTGTCATCTGGCAACCATAAAAATGTTCTCTGTATCTATTGTTTCTGTTTTGCTTGTTCATTTACTTGTTTTTAAGCTTCCACATATAAGTGAAATCATGGCACATTTGTCTTTCTCTGACTTATTTCACTCAGCATAATACCCCGTAGGTCCATCCATGTTGTTGCAGATGGCAAGATTTCATTCTTTTTTATGGATGTGTAATGTTACATTGTATGTATGTGCCACTTCTTCTTTATCAATATGTCTTTTGATGGACACTTAGGTTGCTTCCATATCTTGGCTATAATAAACAATGCTGCAAGGAATATAGATGCCTATATTTTCTCAAATTGGTGCTTTGGGTTTTTTCAGATGAATAACCCAGAAGTGGAATTACTGGGTCTTCTCTGTGTCTCTTGTTATAGCCTTTGATTAAAGTCTATTTTGTCTGGTATAATTAATGGTACCCCAGCTTTTTTAAAATTTCCATTTTAATGAAATATCTTTTTTCATCCTTTTATCTTCAGACTGTGTGTGTCTTTAGAGCTGAACTGAGTCTCTTGTAGGCAGCATGTGTAAGGGTCTCATGTTTTATCCATTCAGACCCTATCTTTTGGTTGGAGCACTCAATTCTTTTTCCATTTGAGGTACTTGTTGATAGCAATGTAGATAATACCATTTTTATTCATATTTTTGATTTTTTTCTTCAACAGGTCCTTTTAACATATCTTGTAGCATTGGTTTTGGTGATGATGAATACTTTAGCTTTTTTCCTTGTCTGGGAAACTCTTTACGTCTCCTTCAATTCTAAATCATAGCTTTGCTGAGTAGAGAAATCTTGGTTGTAGGTTCTTGGTTTTCATCACTTTGAATATTTCATGCCAATCCCTTCTAGCCTGCAAAGTTTCTGTTGAGAAATCAGCTGACAGTCTTATGGAGCTCCATTGTAGGTAACTAGCTGCTTTTCTCTTGCTGCTTTTAAGGTGCTCTCTGTGTCTTTAATTTTGCCATTTTAACTATGATGTGTCTTGGTGTGGACCTCTTTGAGTTTATCTTATTTGGAACTCTCTGCAGTTCCTGGGTTTGTATATCAATTTCCATCATCAGGTTAGGAAAGTTTTCAGTCATCATTTCTTCAAATAGGTTTTCATTTCCTTGCTTTCTCTCTTCTTCTGGTATACCTGTTATGCGAGTGTTGGTATGCTTCATGTTGTTCCAGAGGTCCTTCAAACTATCTTCATAATTTTGGATTCTTTTTTCTTGTTGCTATTCTGATTGGGTGTTTGCTGCTACCTTATTTTCTATATTGCTGATTCAATCCTCTGCTTCATCTGTCTATTGTTGTTTCCCTCTAATGTATTCTATATTTCAGTTATTGTATTCTTCATTTCTGTGGAGTTATTTTTTTACGTTTCTTTCTCCAATTTTATGTTTCCTGTCTCTTTGTTGAAGTTCTTCCTGAGATCATCGAGCATCCTTATAATCAGTGGTTTGAACTTTGCATCTGGTAGATGCTTGTCTCCATTTTGTTGAGTTATTTTTCTGGAGCTTTGTTCTGTTATTTCATTTGAGACATGTTTCTTTTTGTCTCCTTATTTTTGACTGCCTCCCTGTATTTGTTTCTATGTATTAGGTAGAGCTGCTATGTCTCTGGGCCTTAGGTAATAGGTGTCCTATAGGTCCCAGTGGTACAGTCTCCTGATCACCTGAGCTGGGTGCTCCAGGTGTGTCCCTTTTGTGGGTCATATATGCCTTCCTGTTGTAGTTGAGCCTTGATTGTTGTTGGCATGGCAGTGGGAGAATTGACCTTCAGCTGATTGGTTATGAGGACTAGTCATGACTACAATGGATAAGCTGTTGAGCAGGGGCTGACCCTACAGAGCAAGATTTACTTTAGTGCAGCTCTGATGCCTGATAAGTCTTCCCTTGGGTGTGACATTTGTAGAGGTGGTTGGGTTGTGTTCTTGTTGTCTGAATATGACTACTGGGTGTGTTGATTCTGAGGCATCCTGGGAGGGGCTCTAGTGTAGACAATCCTCTGCCTGCGTCCTGCCTGGGATTACTTGATATGAGCTAAAAAATGATCTACAGATGGTTTGCCATTTGTGCTAGGCTTGGAGGTGCCTAGAAAAGGCTAAGCTGCAAACTGAGGCCTGCTGCACTAGTTCCGGGCTTGGGGATGCTTAGCAAGAGATACAGGGCACACAAAGCCAGGTGCTGCTTATTTAGGATTTGTAAACCTTTGAGAGATTTTGGGAAAGTCCATAGTATGAGCCAAGGAGGCCACTTGTATGGAAAAGCCACTGGAAGTGGCTCTGCAAGTTGGATGGGATGGGATTTAATAGATTCACCAGGGCAGGGTGAACACTTTTAGCTAGGTTAATGGAGACTTGGATACAGTGTCTGCCTGCAAATGCAAGCTGGATGATGGGAGGGCTCAACAAAAGAACAGCGTACTCTACCAGCACTTCTGTCTGGGAGAAAGCTGCCCCTATAGCCTTTACTCTGAAGCCGGAAAATGCATTTACTCACTGCAATATCCCTGGCACCTTTCAAGCAAATTCCCCAGTGCTGAAGCTCAGAGTAAATGAGCTCATCAGTGACTAAATCTGGGCATGGGCCCTTTAAGAGGAATGTCTGGGTCTCCAGCAGCCCTACGTCTCACTCAGCCACAATCTCTACAGGTTTTCACAGCCAGAAGTTGTGGGGAATTCTCTTCCTGGCACTGAGACCCTGGGCAAGGGAGCCTGGTGTGGGTCTGAGACCCTCGCTCCTTAGTGGGGACCCCATGGCTAAGATATCCCTCTCAATTTCATGGGTGTGGGACAAAGCCCGTTCTGCATCTCCACCCCTCCTCCAGTTTTAATGTGTCTTCTTTTGCACATTCTTAGTTATAGGACTTCTGTTCAGCTAGACTTCAGGAGATTCTCAAAAATGTTTGTTCTATAATTTAGTTGTAATTTTGAGGTAGTTGTGGGAGGAGGTGAGCACAGCATATACCTACTCTGCCATCTTGACCAGAAGCAGAACAGTAAAGTTTTTAAAATACTGACATATCATATTTCCTAAGATCTAGTTTAACGATGTTTGTATATTACATTACATAAGCTCCAGAGACTTGCTCTGGGTTCAAATACCAGCTCTGCTACTTAGCTTTATGTGTCTTTAAGCAAGTGCTTAACATTTTTGTAGCTTAAATTCTTCATTGGAAAATTGGGAGTAATAGTAGTACCTATTTCACAGGGTGGATGTGAGGACAAATTAGTTAATATATGTAAAGCAATTAGAATTATGCTTAGTATATAGAAAGTGCTCAATAAGTCTTAGCCATTGGTAGTAATATTTATGTGTAATAAAAGTATGCATTTTTATAATTTTTCAACAAAAAAAAGTGAAACATACCGTGGAGAAAGGAAAGCCTTCAATAAATGGTGCTGGGAAAACTGGAAAGCCACTGCAAAAGAATGAAACTAGACTGTTGTCTATCACCACACACCAAAATTAACTCAAAATGGATTAAGGACCTGAATATAAGACCTGAAACAATAAATGCATAGAAGAAAACATAGGAATAAACTCAAGGACCTTGGACTTAAAGAGGATTTTATGAATTTGACCTCAAAGGCAAGGGAAGTAAAAGCAAAAATAAATGAATGGGACTACATCAAACTAAAAAGCTGCTCAGCAAAGAAACGTCAACAGGTAAAGAACACACCATCCAAATGGGAAAATATATTTGCAAGCAATGCCTCAGATAAGGCCTAATATCCAAAATATACAAAGAACTCATATGACTCAATAACAACAAAAAAAACAATCCAATCAAAAAATGGGCAGAGGACTGAACAGACTTCTCCCCGAGGACATACAAATGGCCAACAAATATGAAAAGATGCTCAACATCGCTAGCTATTAGGGAAATGCAAATCAAAACCACAATGAGATACCATCTCACACCTGTTAGAATAGCTATAATCAACAGACAAGTAATAACAAATGTTGGAGAGGATGCAGAGAAAAGGAACCCTCATACACTGCTGGTGGGACTGCGAATTGGTACAGCCACTATGGAAAACAGTATGGAGTTCCTCAAAAAACTAAGAATGATCTACCATATGATCCAGCAATACCTCTACTGGGTATTTACCCAAAGACTTGAAAACCCATATCTGAAAAGATATTTGTACACCGACGTTCATAGCAGCATTATTCACAGTGGCCAGGTCATGGAAGCAACCGAAGTGTCCTAATATAGATGATTGGCTAAAGAGGTGGTAGTACATATATACAATAGAATATTATACTCAGCCATAAGAAGAGATGAAAATTCTGCCATTTGCAGCAACATGGATGGAACTCAAGATATTCATACTAAGCAAAATAAGCCAGACAGAAAAATTTGAAAATTACATGATATCACTTATATGTGGGATATAAACCTAAAGCAACAAAGAACAGGGCAACCAAACAGACTCATGGACATAGACTATAGACTAGTGGTTACCAGAGGGTAGGGGGTGGGGGAGGAGAGGGGAGGTATACAGGTTAAAAGGGGGCAAATATTGAGGCATAGGGGTAGGGTAAAGTGGGTAAAGGGGAATCAAATGTTGGTAGGTTAAGAAAACTGTACTTGGGGTGGTAAACACACAATGAAATATACAGATGATAAATTATAATGTACACCTGAAAATTACATAATTGTATTAATCAATGTTACCCAATAAAATTAATTCAAAAGGAAAAGTATGCAATTCTAATTGTCTTGCCTAAAATATGGAAGTTGTTAAAACAAGTAAAACTTATCTCCGGTATTAGAATAATGGTTACCTTATGGGAGATAGTGACTGGGAAAGGCACCTGGCAGGCCTCTGGGGTTTTGCTAATGTTCTACTTCTTGATCTGGGCACTAGTTACATGAATGCATTTTCCTTGTAAAAAAAAAACATGGAATTGTACACTTAAGATTTGCACGTTTTCTTCTGTTTCTGTACTGCAAGAAAAATTTTATTTGAAAATAACTTAATCCAGCTTTTAAATTACTTGTTAGTAATTTCTTTATTTCATTTCTTAAATTCTTTCCAACTCCAAGTTATTCAAGTAATGATTGCTGAGAACTTCAATGTGCCTGGAACTGAGCTAAGTGCTAGAAGTTTCCAGGTAGGCAAATGTAATAAATGCAACAATGGAAGTATTTAGTACAAAATAAGGATGGTCTCAGATGGAAGAATTGTCAATCAGATGGGAAAGGAGTTTGAGTCGTGGAAATCTTACACTCCTTGAAAATTGAATCATCTGAGCTAGGTCTTGAAAGGTGAATAGTAGTTCTCCAGACAGACAAAGGAGGGAAAAGCAGGTGGAATAGCATGGGCAAAGGCACAGAAACAACATGAAACAGCATGACAGGCTGGAATATCTAAAACAATTTAGATTTACTAGATCTTAAAATGTAAGATAGTAGGTGAGAAAAATGAGTGAGAGTAAGATAGAAAAAGGTAATACTTCTAGGAAAAAGTATTTTGGTTTAACAAAATAAATATTTGAAAATCCAAGTAGAGATGCATCATATACTTGATTTACCTAACCAAATCATTCAATCTGATTCAGGGAATTTTATTGATTTATCTGCAACATGTCTGATAAGTGTGCTAAGTAACTGAGCACTTAAAAATTAGTATGATAAATGGACCCCAAGTACAAGAAACTTGAAAACCAAGGCAAATGTACCAAGGCACACAATAATCAAATTGTTTAAAATCAGTGACAGAGAAAATCTTAAAAGCAGCCAGAGAGAAAAAATATACATTACGTGTAGAGGACAGATTTCTTATTGGAAAGATGCAAGGCAGAAGGCAATGTAACAACATCTAGAAAGTAGTGAAAGGAAAAAAAAAAGAATCAGCCTAGAATTCTTAAATATATCTTTCAAACAGAAGCAAAATAAAGATTTTTAAAAAATAAAGAAAAGCTCAAAAATTAATCACCAGAAGAAGCTAAATTCCAGAAATATTAAAAGAAGTCCTTCAGTCCTGCTAAAAGATAAAAATCTGAATCTACACAAAAGAATGCTGGAAATCTGAATCTACATGATGGAAATAGCCAAATGTTGGGTAGGTATAAAGACTTTTTTCTTATCATTTATATCTCTTTAAAGAGGTACAATGATCTAAAGCAAAAATGATCAATATTTTATGGATCTATAATAAATGTCCCCTTTTCCCATGTTTCTCTTCTTTCATACGTTTTTTTTATTCCACAGTTTCCTTCTCTCCCAATTTCAAGTTTATGCCTTTTAATTTTATTTTTAAACAGTTATCCCTCATACTGCAATAGGAAAAACTTACAAAAATTTGAAACTAATAAATATTCTCTTTTCAGACAACAAAAATCTTTAAATACTAGATTCATTTACTGCTCCCTCTCAATTTGTATTAATATATGTTAATTCTCTCTATAGGATATTTTAACCCTCTAAGACTTAATTACTTTTTATACAGTTAATATTGATTTAGATTTATGAATATATTTTCCACATGCTTTGCTCTGCTCTCCTTTCTACATCTCTGGCATCTGAGATATCTTTTATTCTACCTTTGGAATTTCCTTTATTAAGGTTCTGCTGGTGGCAAGTTCTCTCATTATATTTCACTCTTCCTTGAAAGATACTTTTACAAGGCGTACAATTACACGTTGGCACATTAAAGCTATCATTCAATTGTCTATTGGCTCCAATGTTACTGTTGGGAATTAGCTGTCAGCTGTCTAGTGTCTCTCCTTTCTTTGAAAATAATCTGGCTTATTTTTCTGGCTGCTCTACTCTGGTGTCTCTGCTCAGTTCTGAAAAAGTCTCAGCTATTGCCTCTCTCTCCTTTCCTTCTAGAACTCTGATTAAGTGTATATTTTAGACTTGAGTCTATCCCTCTAAATTCCAAGTTCCTTTCTTGCTTGCTCTCTTTTATCTTTTTTTTCCAGAAAAAAAGCTTTAGCATAACATCTACCAGGTGTTATATTATACAACTTTATTTGAAACTTGCCAAATAATAGCAAAGCCTGTCTACAGAATCATTTTGTACCCTCTTTCATATACAGTAGACCCCTTTATTCACAGTTTCACTTTCTTCAGTTACCCATAATTAGCTACAGTAAAACAATATATATTAAATTGAAAATTCCAGAAATAAACAAATTTTGTAAGTTTTAAATAACCTGTTGTTCTGAGTAATATGATAAAAATCTCTCATCATTCCATGCCATCCCACCCGGGTTGTGAATCATCCCTATGTCCAGCTTATCCATGGTGTATACAATACCCACCCATTAGTCACTCAGTAGCTGTCTTGGTTATCAGATCTACTGTCATAGTGTCACAGTGTTTATGTTCAAGTAATGCTTGTTTTACTTAATAATGGCCCCAAAGTGCAAAAGTAGTGTTTTTTGGCAATTCAGAGATGCCATAGAAGCTGTAAAGTGCTTCCTTTTAAGTGAAAAGGTGAAAGTCAACCTAATAAGGAAAGAAAAAAAATCATATGCTGAGGTTGATACAATATACTGTAAGAACAAATCTTCTATCTGTGATTGCTTAATTTGTCAATTAAACTTTATCAGAGGTAGGTAAGTATAGAAAAACATAGTATGTATAGGGTTCAGTACTATCTGTGGTTTCAAGTATCTACTGGTCTTGTAGATACTTATCCCTCAGAGATAAAGGGAATACTGTATTCTATCTCTTTGCCTCTCTGTGCTGATTTCTGAATAATTTATCTTTTTTAATTGAAATATTATTCACATATAACATTATATTACAGGTGCACTATATAATGACTTAATATTTGTATATATTATGAAATGATCACCACAATGAGTTAGTTATTTATCCATCATCACCACACAGTTATAGATTTTTTTTTTCTTGTGATAACTTTTAAGATCTATTCTCTTACGAATAACTTCTTCTGAAATGTCTTCTAATTCATTAATTCTCTAATTGTGTCTAATTTGCTGATAATCTCTTCAATCATGATCTTTTTTTTTACTTCTGGAAGTTCGATAAAGTAATTTTCAAATATGGCAATTCTTTAGAATTTCTTGTTCCTCACACATATTTTTCTCTCTTTAAACATAGTAGGCATAGTTCTTCATATTGTGTTTAATGATTCCAGTACCTAAATTATTTCAGGATATGGCACTGTTGTCTGTTACTTTTGCCAGTTCTCACTTGTGGTGATTCAATTGTTTGTTTGATTATTAACCTTGTTGTGTGAGCTGATCGCTTTCCTTATAAAATAATTTAAATAAATTCTTTAAAGTCTAGGTCAAAAGTGAATTTCTTCACAAAAGATCTATGCTTTTGCTAAATGTCTAGGAATATTAACAGGCCAGGATCGCTTTAAAGTTCTGACTGGAGATTTCTTGAGTCACCTGGGCAGGGTGAATTGGGGCTGTATGATGACAATTTCTAGGCCAAATATTTCCTTTTTGCTCTTCTTAGAAACACCAAGGTAATATTCCTTTGTAGTCCCCTGGGTGGGCCTGGGTGAGAAAGCAAGTTAAGTTCTCCTTCACTGAGGGTCTATTCATTTTGGGTACCAATTATTGGGAAAAGAACTTCTATTAGACTTTCTACTTTTAATTGGTCGCTGGACTTGTGATTTTTAACCTTGTTTTGGGTGGCTTTTGCAAAACTGAAATCCTCAAACTCCCCAAATTCTGCAACTGTCTTTAGGACAAAGCTGATTTCATTACTTCACTTCTTTGTGTCCTTACAGTCTCTTAGGTTTTATCCTGATAAATCCTTCCTTACCTTACAAATCTTTGAGGCCTTTAAGTAGCTATTTTCTCATCTATTAACCATTACTTTCTGTTGTTTTAAGCAGTGATGACGTGTCAAAAACAGAAAACCTATACTCCCTTTGATCCACTTCAACATAGCTTTTGGATCCACTAAAATTCCCTTTACAGAGGTCAGAAAAAATCACTAAGTTGCCATATCAGTGGAACATACTTTTCATTCCTATCCAATTCAACCTCTCCACAGTTTCTGACACACCTGATTATTCCTTTTCTCTTGAACCAGTTTCTGGCTTTCACGACACCTCACTTTTCTATACAACTGTTCAATGACCATTCCTCAAGGCTCAGATCTGGGTCTTCTCATTCCTACATTTCCTCTGCCACCATTCTGCCTTAAGCTACTAACATCTTTCTCTTACATTACTTTAATAGCCTCATTATTGGATGCCGTGTACCAACTCTTCTCTCTAACCAATGCATTCTCTTTAGAGCAACTAGAGTGATTTTTTAAATGAAAATTAGATAATATAATTTTGCCTGGCTCAAACCCTTCAAATTTGCAACCTTAGATAAGTTGCAAATTATTTAACATTGCCCACAAAATGGTATGATCTAATTATCTTCTTGTATAATGATATATAGTCAAACTGACCTTTTTCACTTCCTCAAACCTGTCATTCCTTCTCACCTAAGATCTGTGACACTTGCTGTTCTCTCATCCTGGAATATTATTTCCATTCTTTTTGTATGGTTAACTCCTACTCATATTTCATATCTTACTTTAACTGTTACTTTCTGAGACTTTCTCTGGTCACCTAATCCAATGGCATCCTGTTCTTTTCCTTTAGAAAATTTATCATAATTTATGATTAAATATTTATTGTAAATTTATTTATTTAAGGTATGTTCCCCTAATTATCTTTAAATACCAAGAATGTGGAAGCCCTATTTGCTTTCTTCCCACTCTATGACCAGGACTTTGCCTAGTGTTTGACACACAGTAGTAGTCTAAGAAGCATATGTTAAATCATTGATTTCTGTCTCTTTGAACAGAGTTACATGAAAATTACAATTATTATTAATGTAGAACCAGAGAGTATGAGTTGGTTGACAATAATACTCATAGAAATCAGGCTAAAATAGGACATATCTATGAATAGACCCATAATGCTTAAATCCATATAGCCTAGATTATTTTCCCCTGATTAACATTTAATAAATAAAATCAGCACCTTCCTCAATAATGTAATGCATAGCTTTTTATTATTGTTATCTACATTTTAAAGCAAATAATCATCTACAAATAACATATCTTTCTCATTATTTGGAACTATGATCCAACATTATACACAGTGGTTAGGTTCCTTTGTTTAGTTCATAATGTTTAATTTATAATTTGTTTATCCATTTAAAAATATTAATTGAGCATTTCTTTGTACTAGGAACTGTTCTAGTACTGAGGACACAATAATAAAATCAACAAAAATCCCTATCCTATGGCCCTTATATCCATATGATCAAACCAAAAAGAAAGAATTAAAATATATAGAATGGTAGATGGTGATATATGGTGATATGCTACAGTGAAGAACAAAGCAGAATACAGGAATAGGGAATGAGGGAGTGTGATTTTAGCCTCTTCTCAGAGAATTTATATCCCATACTGTTCAAAAAGGATATAAGGTAGATATTATTTATGGAACCTATTTATCACAAATAAAATAAAATAATTATACCAGGAAAGCTTTCAACTGGCAAACTATAAAAACACACTTCCTTCCTTATAGCAGTAAGACAAGCAGAGAATTGCTTAGGCTTTAAGTCACTGACAAGCTATCATGCAGTCTGGGACAGGGTCTCCAAAAAGGTAGTGGCTAGAGAGGGTAAGAAGCTGAAAGCAGTGACAGATATTCCAAGCAGAAAAAATGAAGAGTCAAAAAGTAAAGCACACTTTTTGCTGATGATATGAATTACCGTGGACCCGCAGTCCCCACTATTTAATTGCTATTTGGCTGTCTGTTCTTTCTCCAGCTGTAACTATATCTGACCATGATCTCTTTCCTATTTGGAATATTATGCTTGTATAACTTTTCCTTTGTTATTCTGTTTCCAAAAAAATATTTAATTTTGGGGGTTTTCTGATAAATTTCTCAGTAACATAAGGAAATGTCAGAAAAAAGATCACTAATCTCTACCTGCACCATTAAAATTTATATTAAAGAATGCAGATAGCCAGTTGCAACACTCTGGTTCCCTTTTATATTTTACCTTAATAACTGGGATAAAGGCAGGACCTAGGGTGAAAAAAACCCAAAAACATAAAATATTGGTACAAGGTTTTAAACAGCATCCCTAACACCATAGTAATGATTGGACCACTAAAGTAAGGGTTGTATTTTCAACAAATGGTACTGGAATATTTTATATTTATATGCAAAATAAATTTTTAATCTATATCTCACATCATACACAAAAGTTAACTTCAAATATGTCACAGACCTAGTCTAAACTATAACATTAAAACTATATCATTTATAAAAGAAAACTTTGGAGAAAATCTTTTTTGACCTTGGGGAAGGCAAATATTTCTTAGCTATATTACCAAAAGCACATCCATAAAATAATAAATTTATAAATTGGACTTCATCAAAATCTAAAACTTCTGCTCTTCAGAGGACACTGCTTATGAAATGTAAACACAAAGGTGTTGACTGGGAAAAGATCATTACAAACCTTATATTTGATAAAGGACTTGTATACAGAATATATAGAACTCTTACAGGCTTAATAATGTAAAAAACAAGTAACCCAACTAAGAAAAAAAAAAAGAAAAAAGATTTGAATAGACACTTTACCAAAGAAGACATACGGATGGCAAATAAGCATATGGAAAAGATGTTCAATGTCATTAGTTATTAATGAAATACAAATTAAAAAAAACAATGAGATACTACTGCACAACTATTAAATGACTAAAATTTTTAAAAAAACTGCTTATACCTAATATTAGCTAGGATGTGGAAGAACTGGACTCCTATACACTGCTGGTGGGAATGTAAAATGGTACAAGCATTTTGGAAAACAATTTGACAATTTATTTTATTTAATTTATTTTTTAAATTGAGATATAATTGATGTACTACATTAGTTTTAGATGTGCAACATAGTGATTTGATATTTCTTCATATTGCAAAATGATCACCACAATAGGTCTACTTAACATTTGTCACCATACATAGCTGCAGAATTTTTTTTCTTATGATGAGATATTTTGACAATTTCTTAAAAAGCTTAACATGCACCTACTATATGATCCAGCCATTCTACTCCTAGGTATTTGTCCAAGAGAGATGAAAGCATATGTTCATTCAAAGACTCATGTGTGGATATTTATAGCATTTTTATTTGTAATAACTAAAAACTGAAAACAACTCATATGTCCTTTCACAAGTGAATGGATAAACAAATTCTGGTACATTCATACAATGTAATACTACTCAACAATAAAAAAGAATGAAGTTTTGTTACATACAACAACATGGATGAATCTCAAAATAATTATCCCATATGAAAAAAAGCCAGGCAAGATGATTACATACTGCATGATTCCATTTATATATAAAAAAATCTAGAAAATGTACACTCCTCTATAGTGACATAAAACAGGTCAGAGATATTCCAGACATAGAGATGGAGGACAAAGGGAATATAAAGGGCACCAGGAAACTTTAGATATGTTCACTATCTTGATTGTAGTGATAGCGTCATGGGTTTATATATGTGGCAACAATGATCAAATGATACAGTTTTAATATGTACAGTTTATTTTATGTCACTTATGCCTCAATAAAGCTGTTTTAAAAGTATTTTTAAAAGTTACAACTAGAAGATGAATAAGTTCTGGAGAGCTAATGCACAGCATAGTGATTATAGTGAACGGTACTGTATTATATACTTCAAAGTTGCTAAAAGACTATATTTTAAATGTTCTCACCACAAAAAGAAATGGTTATTATGTCACGTGATGCAGGTGTTAACTAATAGTAAGAGTGTAATCATGTTGCAATATATAAATGTATCAAATCAAACATATTAAATTGTTTGTACACAATGTTATATGCCAACTATATCCAATGAAAAATAAAATAAAGCAAAAAAAGGAGCATTAAGGACATAGTACATTCTGAAGAGAATTAAGGGAGATTGCAGGATGAGATAGTGTTAAAATATCTAGGGAGGGGCATACTGTAAGTTTTGAAAACTAAACATTTTGTGGTATTGTCATGATTTGTTTGCAGTTACAATAACTAATTTATTTTTAAATTTCAAATTGCACTTTGGAGAGCCTGACAGTTTTAGATGTATCAAAAAAGAGGCACAGGTTTTAAAAGGTTACAAAATTAATATAATTTCTTCTCAAAGAACATTTTCAGCATCTTTTTCTATTGTGTTTGATACATATGCACAGATTTTTTGAAGTCAAACAATAGAATAAGATAAAAAATGAAAAGAAATATCTTCTTCTGTCCTTGTCCCAGCCTAATCTTCTCCGTAGGCAGTAATGAATTCGTAAGAATTATCCCAAATTTTTCAACAATATACAAGCAGAGAGAGAAATAATTTTTTTGTTCATTTTTGTTTTGTTTGGACACCAGTGGGATCACACTAAACATAGAGCCCAATATAAATAGATCTTCTTTATTCTTTTTAACACCTTAGTGTTATTACATTGCTTGATGTACCTTAATTTATTTAATTTATTTAACTTGTCACTCATTCAGGGATATTTAAGCTCTTTCTAGCTGTTTGCTATTTCAATATTGCAATAAATATTCTTAAACAAGGTTTGCTGTACTTGTGGGCATATATTTGCAGAAGAAAGTCACAAAACTTGGAATGCAGGGTGGTAGAGAGTGATTAAGTGCATGGACGTTGGCCAAAGAGGTTGCAGGAATTTATATTCACACTACTATTCTTTGCAGAGTGCCTTTTGGTTCCCCCCGCATCCTTGCCATGATGAGAAGGGTTGGAATAATGCCTGCCTCTAAACATGTATTCTTTTAACTGTGAGTGAGATTTGAGCATTTTTTATGGTTTACTGGATATTTGTATTTCTTTAAAGAAGCACTTTGCTATAGAGAGTTAAAAATGAATGGATATATTATATATACCACTTTAGGGGAACACAACTATTGTAGTAAATGAAATACACTTTCATGTTACTTGTGCTTTAAAGAAATAAAACGTTTCTACTGCTAATATAAGTGTGAAATGTACAAAGACAAGAACAATAGAAATACAGTTTTCCTTCATTTAAAAAATTGACCAATGATCTGTAATATGCCATGGGCAGCAAAACATATGGTGGGAATTAAGATTTTCAGAGGAATAGAAAGGATGGCTTGTTTCTTTCACTGGCTAAAAGGTTATGACCCACTATGCACCATGTGACCTGTCAGGACCTACTGACCCACCAATTATCCTGTGGAAAATGGAACTCACTAACTCTTCCTAACTTTCACCAAAATCTGCAGCTCCTGCTGTGTTCCTCATCTCTGTTAAAGGCATCACATCTACCCTGTCAGCCAAGCGAGAAATCTGGGAGATGTCACCATTTTTTCTCTGCTCCATGCAGCTGCTCCCTGCCCTCACCTCTTTTACTGGGTCTTTGTGAGGATGAACAAGTTACCATGTATAGAAGTACCCAGCACAATAGTCAGGCGGTGGTGTTCAGGAAAGGGATTTATTTCATTCTTTCACCTGGTACAATTTTTGTTTTATCCACCAGCTCCATCTCCAACAACAACAAAACCCCAGAAAAAACAACAAAAATGTTTTTAAAACAATGTCTTCTTATCAGTGATCTACAGCTTTCCATATGGTTTACCTAAGGCTTCTGCCCTACTTATTAAATTGTATACCTGGAGGAACTGGTGTATAGGACACTCACCTTTCACTAGGCAGGAATAATGGAGTTGTCCATGTGGAACATATTAATTGAAAAATACCCTAATCTTTTTACTTTATAAATAGAAAGGATGCTAATGATTTCTTCTCTTCTTACAGATAAGTACTGTTATTTTAAACCTTGGTTTGGAAGGAAAGTTAGATGGAATGCTCTCACAGACAGATTTTGGAAAGGAGGTCATACGAAAGCAAAGGCAGAATATCTAAATGGTGGCGGGAAGTGAAATAAAAATCTGCAGTCACCATCTCCTGACCTAGTTATAGGTTATCAGTATCTACTTGACCACAAAACATATTTCTGGCCCATGTCTTCCACCACCTTCTGTTGATGGGTGCTCAGAGACTACAAATTCACTTTAATATGTTTATTATCTTCAGCAAAACATAATTTAAAACACAAACAATGTACTGCTTCTAAAATAATATTGTGTGTTTTTCAAAACAAAATATTATGAGGTTTGGATTATCTGCTGTTTCATATTATCTCTGCCACTGCTCTAGAGAGTAGAATTTCCTCTGTAGCTTCGTAGCCCTTGAAAACATATGTTTAGTTATAAACAAAGGTCTCTCTGGGGAATCTCCAAATGGGAAAGTTTCTCTTTGTGAGTGAGAAATGCATATATTTCCTTTGACACAAAGGAGAACATTAATGTTTGCCAATTTGCAGATAATTTCAAAATGTGTTCTAACCCCCAAACTTTTACCAGTCAGCAAAAATGTTTCTAGCACCTATTGGCAATGCGCATGAGTTAACTCAAGAAGTTTAAGTCTTAACTACTGGTCTGGGACATAGTTTAAAATGTTAAAAAAATGAAAAGTATTTTTCTTAGTTGAGTAAATTAGCTAATATCTCTCTCTCACCCCCATTTTTTTTTAAAACACCAAGCCCCTTCTCCAGTGGCAGCCACTGTTAGCAATTTCTTAAGAATGCTTTTAGAAATAATCTATGTAAATACATGTACAAATGTGTATATTTATCCCTTTTTTGTACAAATGGAAGCATATTATTCATATTGTCCTACATTATTATTCACTCACTATATCTTAGAGATTATTCCATATCAGATCTATTTATCTATCTAATATATCATCTACATTTATTTTTTAATAATACCATAGTATTCCATCGTGTGATGATAAGTTAATTTATTTAACCAGTTCTTATTCTAGATATACATGTTATTCCTAGATTTATTTCTTAGTACAAGCAATACTGCCATAAAACATTACATTCCCCCACATCCTTTTATAGGGAAAATGTTAAACATATACACAAATAGGGAAAACAGCACAACGGTCTCTATCCTGAACACCCGACTTTAACAATAACCAATTAAGTCATGGGCAAAGTTGTTTCATCTATACTCCCTCATCTCCCCCACCAGATTATTTTGAGGCAAATTTCTTCCATAAATATTTCATTATATATCATAAAGTTAAGTACCCCTTTAAAAATAGCTACATACTATTGCCATAAAAAGTAACAATTTCTCGATATCAATAACATGATGTCAATGTTCAAATTTCCCCTATGGACAGTTATTTTACAGTTAATTTGTAAAGATCAGAATCAAAACAAGGAAGGTCCGCACATTGCATTTAATCAACATACCTTTAAGTCTCTTTTAATTTATAAATCACCCCTCCCTTTTTTCCTTGCAATTTATTTGTTGGCAAAACTGGATTGTCCTACAGTTTCCTACCTTCTGGGTTTTGCTAAATGCATTGTATGATGTTGTTTAATATGTTCTCCCTTCTTCCTTGTAATTCCTGCAAATTAATGGTGTGATCAGAGGTTTTATTAGATTCAGGTTTAATGCTTAGGCAAGAATAGTTCCTAGATGGTGCTCTGTACTTCCCTCAGGAGACCATAAGTATTCTGGTATACAGGTAGAAGTTTAACTGTAGAATACATTCCTCTGAGTTGTAGAATACATTCCTCTGAGTGCAATTACTTGTTCAATTTTTTTTATTTTGATGACTACTACCAAATTACCAAATTGCTTTCCACAGAAATTGTACCAACTTACATTCCTGCCTGAAAGAAATGAGTCTGTTTCCCTGTATCAACTGCTTGATCAAGCTCTTTAGTCTTTGTCAATTTGTGAATTGATATGTGAAAAATGTTATCTTATTAAGTGTTAATGCAATCTAGATTTAACTAGAACCCGATTTCACATTGCTGCAGCCAAATTACTTTCTTTATTAGCTCACATGAGTACAATAATGTAGGTTAAATATATCTATAACTGTGGTAACATTACAAATGGTCTAAATAGGCCACGATGAATTGGCATGAGTGAAATATTTGTTAAAACAGCGTAAAGCCATGTGTGCAATGCTATTGCCTTTGGTTTGTCAGTACAGATGAAGCTCAATGAAATCTCGTGTGTATATTTAGAAAATTGGTATAATTTCCCATGTCTATAACATTAGCTCTGTGCCAAGTAATTGGAGGGATCCAGTGGTGAACAAGACCAAGATCTTAGTGCCCATGAGCTTAAAGTCCAGTGAGGAAGATAAAACACTTTATTATACTATAGCTAAAATTCAGAACAAGGAGAGTTCACTTTAGCTGGAAAGATGGGGGAGAGATGGCATTTCAAATGGGCCTTGAAGAATGGATAAGTCTCAGAGATGAAGATAACATTTTAGATGGCAAGAAGGGCATAACCAAAGATGGGAAATAAAGAAAGCCCAGTTGGGCTGTAGAATAAATAAAGGACTTATGAAGAATTGGAGGAACCATGAGCTTGGGAAGCTAATTAGCATAGTTATTTATGAGACATATTTTTGAAGGATTAAAGTGAAACAATTAAATAATTATTACTGTAAAAATGAAAAAGCCAAATAGATGATTTAAAAAAAAATAGTGTCATGTGAAGCTTTTCTGTAGTAGTCAGTTTACAATATGTTACTATTATAGTTTCTCTTAATCTTCAATGGTAACTTTATGTGCATTTAATGTATGCCAACCAAGCACAGTTTCTGTAGTGTTCTGAATAGCCCGATTAGGAAAAAATTAGAGGAAGCCACATTTCCTTCTTGCTTAATCAAAGCTAGGTGGCACTGAGGCACTGAGAGGTTTTGTTTGTTTGGTTGTTTTAAATTATAGTTTAGAATAACAAACAACTCTTGAGGGAAATTTTCATAATTTTTAAATATAAAATAGTCACATGTGGCTATTAGGTAGTCGTGCAGCTTTTAACTAAAAATAGTTATTCACTTTTTCTTGAAAGATCGATTTATTGATGAAAATACCATACACCAATACAACATGAACTCACAAAGCATTTTAATGTTTATGTTATCATGAGGATGACATGCAGTCTAGAGCAATAGAAATTTTTACACCTTGAGAATTCCAGTTATAGTCAGAGGCAATGGTAATTTGCTTCTTAATGCAAAGTTTACTGGTTCCTAACCTTTTTTAAAAAGGTGAGTTAGCATGCCTATGTTGTATAACACACTTTAAAGTACAGATAACAAAAAGTTAAAATCTTAGGTGGCAATAATTAAAGTATGATTTGCTAAATCATACTGCTGCTCAATTCTCTGACTTTAACTGAATTGGATTTTCTTTTTCTCCAAATGTCTTAAAAGCTGACCCTCTGGATACTTCATACAATGGAAATATGCCTTAAGTTACTAACCAAAAGCCCCTTTTACAGGCTTTTTAAAATGGAATTTCAGATTCTTTAGAACAAAAGGATGCACTTTTCTCGACCTTGGGAGCTTGTGACCATTGGGAGATGAAAAGAGTAGTGACACTAAGGAAAACTATTGTCCAGAAAAATAAGCCTCTCCAAGGGGCACCAGGAATCCACAATAAAATCCCTGTTTCCAAGAAAATCCAGGCATTTCCATCAAAAAAGCCTGGAAAGATAAATAGAATGTCCTTAAAAACCACAGGTTTTTAATAATATAAAATGTCTAAGTCCAGGGTAAACAAAGAGCTAAGAAAAACTAACATCTACTAACTCAAGTTTCTCAAGACCCAGGTCGTGACCTAGAGCCTGATCACAAGGTATTTTCAAAAGAGCTGCTTTTCCTGCGCCTGCAATGAGTTTATTTTGTGAAACTTACTTGGCTATAGAACTCTACAACTGTACAGAAATTTTAAGCCAGGTGAATAACAATGACTCTTTTAGTTTACAACAATGAGGAGTGAGATTTGGGGGTTCATTTAAACAGGGAGGTCAATGACGTCTGCATAAAAACCAAAATGAACCAGGCTGATTTGGTGAGCCCAAAGTTAACACATTTTCATCTTACCATTATCCTGCAACATTAGTTATTTTGTCATTCAACTTCCCAAAAGTGATTAGTGAAGCTTTTCAAAACGTGATAACGTCTTCATCTTCATTGTTTTCTGAATGAACTATATTCAAGTATCATTCTTTTCGATTTCAACCCTCTAGGAGGCAGAAGTCAACAGATCTCTCTTCCCCTTGTTGCACAAGCTATACCACATCCTTTCTCTGACAGGCTGACTTCCAGGAACTAACCTGTGGTTTTGAAAACAGTATTTTCCATGCAGGCTAGTATTAGTTATTATTGACATTATTCATGTATTCTGAAGGTGTGCCCCCAGGGCTACTAAAAAAAAATAAAGAGCAATAAACAAAAAACAGGAGTCTTGCTCAACCACCTTAATGTTAATTCATTTGTTTTGTACTTAGCATTCACTGAGGTAGGCTCTGAAAATGTTAAAAGCCAGAACAAAACTAATTTCCCACAGTCCCTAAAGTGTTTTTTGCATAATTTTATAAATAAGTCAAGAATGTGTCATTTTAAAAGTTTTGTTAAGTAACAGCCTCTGCAAATTAAACTGTCACTACTGAGTCACTCTTCTACACTGGAACTAGCTAGCTTTGTGTTTTCATTCTTTATTATTCAGCCTTTATTCAACAAAGGGTGAAACCATCCTCTTTCATACTCAAGGATTTATTTAATGTAAACTATTTTGATTTTTTAATGATTTAGAATAAATTATGTAGGCTGACAAAAAAAATCATTAAAGAGTGGGCTCTCGTCATGCTTATTAGAAGAACAGTTTTCTGAGCACTTAAAAAAAGTCAGGTTGAGGTTGTGTGTCAGGGCTCAAGTTTCACAGCCATCTCCTCTTTGAAACATAATATATAAAAGCCGTGAGTTTTTTTTTTTTAAATAAGAAATCAAGTGTGCTTAAGTGGGAAACATTTAAACTATGGTCAAACTCTCTACTTTGAAATAGAAGGTTCCGAGGAAAGAGCGATGGCTAGTTTGTTGCTGAAAGAAGGAATCTTTGTGAGATGTTACTGCTGTCCCTTTGCTGAAATGGCTACCAGCACTAATCCTAAAGGTCAAGCTGGTGACAATGCCTTCTGAGTAGTGCGTTTTAACATTGTTATAAAGAATCTATATAATGAAGGGGCTAGACCTCACCCCTTCATACTGTTTATTGTACAATTCAAATTTCAAATTAATTACACATTTATTAAGGGCTCAGAATTAGCATGGTAGGGAATTTAAATAAGTGTACGTTAGTGTCTTAATCCTTAAACAACTCAATCTGCTGTCGATGTGGTGAAACATTTAGAAAATAATGTAAATGCTTAACTAAAGGCAAGAACAAATAAGGCAAGAGGAATCCACTTTAAATCTGAGTTCTCCAATTTTAAATTTCTAAAAAGCATAAACACTTTTTACAAATGCTGACAAAATTTAAAAATGGTATTTGGGAGAAAAGATAAACATTTGATAAGGTGTTTATTAGTAAAAATAGACTTGCTACACTGTTGCATTTCCTACATTTCAAGTAGGAAGAGCTATGCATAAGAGGAATTTAGTAGGTATTAAATATCTTGAAGTCAAATGATCTGGGTTCTAGTTCAATTGTGGAACTTTGAGCGAGTCTCTTTAACATGCTATGTCACATTTTCTTGATGTGAAGGCTCTACTGTTGTTAAGGTTTTTATGAACTCTATAGTTTGTGTTTGATTGTGTGTGTGTGTGTGTGTGTATGTAGGTACAGACCCACACGGATAGGCACAAACTGTACATATGTGCTATATACTAGTTGCTATGGGCAACAACCACAGAAGAGAAGAGCAGTTGTGTCTAAATCCTGCACAGCACAGAGAGCCCAGGAGAAGCTGAGACCAAGTTGTACTTCTGTCACTGAATCAAATAAAGTGCTACCTAGCCAGTTGTCTGTGACCCTGATTGTAGACCGTGGCCGGTGTAGAGTGGGGTTGGAGAGATAGTTAAGCTTTGGGGCTGGAATCAAGGCTTCTCTATTTAATAGTTGGGTAACTTTGGGCAGTTAAATAACTTTAGTTTCCTCAGTTGTAAAGTGGGAAGGTATAAAGGGTTAGCTCACAGGGTTGCTGTGAGGATTTTATGTCTTAATATATATAAAGCTAAAGCACTTAGAAACATGCCTGGCACATAATACATATTCAATAAATGTTAGTTGTTATTACGAGATGAATATGCAGTGAACCCTTTACTAACAGAGATGGCTTGATGAGATGGAAACATTGATGTAGCAATATAAACAGCTAACAGAAACACTGTGAATGATAAATAAGAAAGAGGGAGACAGAATAGCTGGTGCTATTAATAGAGCAGTTGGTGCCAGAAGGCAGCAAAAATCCCTTAAGTATGTGCTGTCCAATATGGTCTTCACTAGCCACATGTACTATTGAGCATCGAAATGTGTTTTGTCTGAAATGTGATATGCTATAAGCATAAAATACACAGCAGATTTGAAAGAATTAATACTGAGAAAAGGTAAAATATCTCATTGTTAATTTTTATATTCATTAAATGTACAAATGAGAATATTTTGGATACATTGGGCTAAATAAAATATATAATTAAACATGATTTCCCCTGTTTCTTTTTACTCTTTTAATGTGGCTACAAGAAAATTTTAAATTACATGTGCAGCTTGGATTATCATTCTGTTGGACAGTGCAGTGTTCAAGAAGTCAACTGTCCCTGTTCTTAAACTTTTCTCCCCATAAGTCTCTCATTGGAGGCTAAACCACCATGTGACTCTGTCCCAGAAAGTTCTATTTCCCTCCCTTAGAAGCTCTGAGTGGTAAAATTCTATTACTGACATCAGCACTGGAGCTTTACTCTGATTTACTAATCCAAATGCTCCCATCATGGGTTTGCTGTGTCTCCTTTGTGATGAAAATAAAGATTTCTGAAATGGCTGGCCTGGCTTCTAGTACAAACTCCATCGTGCCAAATCACTTATCCTCTCACAATCTCAGTTCATCATCCTAGAACAGAGGGCAACACTAGTAATTACCTATCTAATAAGGCCATGGTGTAAGATACTTATATATTTAGAGCAGTGCCTGGCACATAGTAAACCCTCAGTCAATGTTACAGATTATTAAACCCATCTTTGCCTGTTGTGCTTTTTTAGGGTGAGGGGGTCTAAATTATTAAATCTGTTTTGAGTTTAGGTGAAAAATCTACCCAGGCTGTTCTGCTAATGCATTATAAAATGACAGAATTGCCAAAGATTTCACATTTCAGGTACCTGTATCCCATGTTTAAGGGAACTGATGGAGTAGAAATAACAGCTCAAATCATTTTTTAAGAGCCAGGTGGAAGTGAAGAGCACACTTTGTGAAAGTGACACAGATGAAGGAACAGAGATTGTGTGAAATTTTGACATTTGGAATTTCTGAGAAGGGGCGATTAACCAAGTTGTGTGGAGATCCGAGTTACTCGCTCAACCTCTGTAGTCCCAATTTTATGCCAGTGGAAATAGAGATCATTTCAACCTTCTACCTCACATGTTTTGGGTTAGTATCAAACAAAATAATATATGTATATTGATGTGTTTTGAAAATTGTCGAGCTCTGAAACAGAGGCCACAGATCATCATTGTCTCTTTAAATACCCAAGTATACAATTAAAAAAAATAGAATTCAAGTGTCATGGTAATTTAAATGAGGCAGAGAACTCCGAGTGCTGGATTTAACAAGGAAGGCTTCCGGCAGGAGGTGTAACTCAAAAGGGTCCTTAAACAATGGGAGGAAAGAGAATTAAACAGACCATCGATCTGCCCAAATTTCTGCCAGTCACGTGTCCATGTCATGAGGTAAAGCACTATACCACTTAGAACACTATTATAGTCAAAGGGCTTCCTAGAAGCTTTCTGCTGACTTACATAAATGCAAATCCTTATTTATAGCTTAAAAGATGATGTAAAATGCAACCTGAGCAGTGGATTCCAATGCTCTCTTTTCTAGAGTATTTTTCTACACAGTAGGTCTATGTGGAATAATTCCACATTAATCCCTGATTTGCTGCACTCTTTGTGACCAAATGCTTTGTGTTAACATTTATATCCACAAAGAAGAAATGTTTTTGGCAGAATATTGAATACTTAAATGTAATAAGCATCTTAAATTTATGAGAAATCGAAATTTAATAAACAAAGAAAACTCACGGAAATAAAGAAAAAAGTTCACGGCAGAAATAAAAAGCCAAAGTCTCCATTAATTCTCCACACACCATCTCAGCTCTCTCTCCAGAGGTTATTAATTCATTACTGCTATTATTGCAGTTAAAAGGAAGACCAGGAAGAAGGGGTGGGTGTGGGGTGGGGAACAAAAGAATAAAAAGGAGTGGGGAATGAGATAAAGAGCAGATTTATGGAGTGGGAAGAGACCTCAGAGGTAATCTAGTAAGTGATTTGCTTAAATGTCATTCAGCTAGTTAGTGACAGAGCACAGGCTCAAGCTGAGATCTCCTGATTCTCACTCCAGGTCCCTTTTGATACCACCACCTGGTTTTAGGAGAGGGAGTTTAGAGCAGTCAGTAGGAAAGGAAAGGGCCAAATTCCCAGCTTTAGTCTTCTTAGATTCCCAACCCCTCCCCCTCTTTGAGATGTAAAATACCTCTCTCTAACACTTTGAACTGGCGTCTCCTTAATCTTTCCCTACTCCTTTCTATTCCAAATCACCAAAAGGAACTTCTCTGTGAGCTGTCTAAATCTTTACAGATAAATTCCCTAGAGTTATCTTTATTTACTTGGGGAACATTGCTTGATCTCTCAGTTATATATTTTTAGACAGAGTTAAAGAATTGCTCATGTTATCTATATGGTTTTTGGTCACTAGTAAATAGTGTTGAAATGGAATTTACAAAGTGCAAAAGAACTGGCATTTCTGATATCCCCCAATACAAATATTCAACCTAGTCACTAGACCAACAATGGAAGTGTCAACACACTCTAAGTCTCATAAAACTACAAAGTTGAAGTTGTCTCCACCATCACAGAGTTTATAATCTAGTATGGCTGATGGACACAGCTCAATTATCCATAATGGCCTCAGCAAAGATGTAATAATACTTTATCTCATTAGCATGTTAGCATATGCTGTAAAATATGATAATTCTAAACTCAGATGAACGCTTTTATTCTTTTTCTCTATAAAAGGCTGGGGTGGGGATCCAATTCATGACATTCCTATACAACAATGGGGACACTGTTTCCACATTGCTCATTCCAAAAGGCATTTCTGAAAGCTAGAGATAGATGCCTTTTAGAAAATGGACCACATTTTCTGGCACAATACTTAATTTATTCTCCTTTGATGACATGCCTGGTGGAATGAAGGAAATGGTTTGGGGGGCATTCCATAAAACCTGATGAGTCAGAATTATAACACAGATGGTATAACAGTTTATAAAATATTAACAGTTCTTTTAATGTCAAGCTAGTATGTATAAAGGCACCAAAGAGTGAGCTGTGCTTCTCTTTTTTGACTATATAGTTGAAGAAAAACTAAGAAACAATTAACATGTGAGGAAATTTTCAACTGCAGCTTATGAATTTGAACATAAAGTCACATTTTGATCGTCCAATGTTCATTTTTTGGTATCATGATTTCAGATCCTAACCTAGATTGAGGGTGTGAAGGGTGAGAAATAAGCATGTGCCCATTTCTCTGTGCCAGGTTTCTTGGAACACTTGAGTAGGAGGATGGTAGTTTCTGTGTCTTTTCAGCTGTTATAATCAAATTGTAGTTAAAGTGAGAGAATAACTGGATTGTTACACTTTTGATAGCATGAGTCTCCCAAAACCCTCTTTCAGTGCCTTGCTTGCATCTCTGGTGCCTCAAATCTTGGCAGTAAGAAGTCAGGATCTTGGCAAGGAGTCTGAGAAATAGTCATAAGGCATAAGCAGGAAAGAGAAAAGAAGGGGGAAAAAACATTTATTGAGCACTCTGAAGTGCCACGAATTGTGATCACTGTGTTGCTTTCACACATTAGCATTTAATCTTCACAATAGCCCTACAGGAAAATCAGGCTTTGAAAATAAGTCAAGGACTATCTAAAGCTCCTTTCAAAATTCACCAAATTAGTAATGTTGTTTATTCTGGCTCTGCGACAATTAGTGGAGACATCTTAGGCAAGTTATTTTGGGAGCCTCAGTTTCTTCATCTGTAAAATGAAATGATTAGCTTACATGCCCACTAAAGAATTGCCAATCTACAATATTGGCTCAAACTATCCTTTAAATGATATCCTACTCTGTCATTTCAAGATTTAATGTTGTTTGGTTTGTTTGGAACAATATTTCATCATAAACAGTTTTGAAAGAACTTGACCAGGAGTCAGACAAAATGAGAGGCAAATTGGAATTCAGGACTTTTTTTTTTTTTTTTTTTTTTTTTTTTTTTTTTTTTACAGATTGTGCTACTCTGTCAAATACTAGGGTTAATTTCTGTAGCTGCAAATATGTGGTAGTGTTAAAAGCTAACAAAATTAATTTTAAGATTAATTTGCTAAGAGCTTTGAATCTTTAGTATCAATACTGTTATGTTACTGAAGTTTAAGAAAGATGCAGTATGCATGCAGAGATTAATCAAGTACGGAGATTTGTTTAAGAATGGTAGGTTTGAATTGTAAATGAAATAGTTCGAATTGCAGAAAACCAAAGAACTCTAGACCAAAAACAAGCATAAATAGGGCACTTTGTTTAGGAACCAAAATGTAAAATGAATTTCCTTAACTTTTATATTTAAATTTCTGACACAGAAGTAAAAATCAAGTAAATGTATGACTTTTACCTCTCAGTAGATTTTAAAGATGTTATAAACTGTTATTTAAAGAAGAGCCATTTGAAGCTTAATGAAAGGGTTAATTAGTTGAGTGGGACTAATTCAGCAAATAAAAATTGGTCTTGCTTTCATTAGGTGATTAATCAAACTGATGGGATCTATTCCATTTCTAGTTTGTTGATTATCCTTAGACATATTAAATTTTAAGAAATAATTTGAGCCAAGGAATAAATATAAGGCTATGACTATATCTAGTAACTAATAAAAGATATAACATCCAGATACGCTAGTAAATAATGTCAGAAGAATAAGTGTATTTGTAAAAACTGAAAAACCATGACTAAAACACGCAAAGGAAGAAAATAAATTTTATTTCAGATCAAATTAAATAAAGCCTCAAGTAAGGTAATTAGGTCTGAAGGCTGTTAACATTTGTAAGGTGTATACCTTACTCTAAAGAAGCTACATACTACTGTCATCAGGATCTGGTGGTTTCTATGCCTTTGTTTAAATGATCTTTAAAGCAAAATTCCAAATGATATAAACATGAAAGGATTTACAGATTAGTCAATTATTACATTCTAAAAAAAGTAATTTAATCCTAGATATTCACTAAGATTATTTGTTTTGCCATTTCTCCAAAATCAACAAGCAGACTCTATATTTAAAATGGCTTTGTTTGTTAGCCTTGATATCCTCAAAGGAAACACTAAACTTTGGTCTTGTTAATTAATAATGAAAAACATTAAAAGTTTTAACATGCTATACACTATTTCTTCTAACACATATCTATTAAGTATGGTTTGCTTTTTAACCTTGAGTTCTTGAGTACTTAAAACACATCCTATAATAATGTTATTTAATTCAGCAAGTTTATCAATTTGATATCTAAACATTTTCACAAATGCACAACTAATATTGAATCATTTCTTCCACATTTTCTTCTTGTTTTAATATTCTAGCACATAAACCATTGTAATTCTTAAAGATGTTTAAATAAATAGCAGGTATAGAAATGGGATCACTAAGATCTATAAAGGAGCTGTTTGTCTTAATGCTATGAATTGTTTTTAAATTTAGGGAGTAAAGTTTCAAGTAGTTAAATTCATTAGGACTTGAAAAAGTGTGGGATGATATGGACAGATCACTCCTTTCTGAAAAAATAAAAATACATGCAGAGCTCTATGCAGGGTTATAAATTATATGATTTTTAAAAATAACACTGAGTCTTTCCATGTTTGATTTTTAAATCACTAGTCTTCCTGTTGACTTAGACATCCACCTAAAAATTTCGAAAGTAAGCTAGATTACATTTGTTTTGAGAAAATGAAATCTCTTTCACTTTTAAAGTTGATGTCCTCTGTAGGCTGTATCTGTTGAAAGATTCCCTTTTACAGTAAGTGTTAGCTCTGTAATTTAGGTTGTTCCAAGACTTCACTGCAGTTCTTTCAGGCATCTGGATAATTCAACACATTTCACCGTGCCTTCCTCCTAAGCATGAAAAAGGCCAGACAATAGTCTTACTTCCTTCAGCAATCACAAGTCAGGAGACAGTTAGCGTGAGTCTCTAAGTTTAGCAGAGAACTACCATCCTGAGGATAAATGCTAACTTTGCGGAGAAAAAAGAAAGAAGCTCTAAAAAATACTATTGTGCTCTCTTTCTACATAAGCAGTAGACTCTTATCATACAGAAAAAACACTGATTTAAATATTTCTCATGTTAAATGAGAATTGTGATCTAGAGCTTTTGTACCTCTTAATCATGACATTTTCAAATAACGAACTTACTAGTATAAAATAATTATATAATTAGATAATCTTTAACATCATGACTTGCTGGCTTTGGAAGAAAATATTATGGTGATAAGATTTTGGAGATTGTGTTTTGAAAATAAAACTTTATCTTTCATCGTGTTCAATACCATGACATTTTTTTTTTACTTAGAAAATTTATAATGGTGCAAAGATGAACAAATTCTATCAGAAAGGTGACTGAAAAAAAGTGATGTGTGTAAAAAATTTCTATTTTATAGCTTTTTCTTTGATTATAGTATTACAGTCTGCAAGCAATTTTATGGTTTGTAATACCAGAAGTTCCACTTCTAATGCCACATAAACAGGAAAATCAAAGTGTTTTAAACGGAGTGTAAAAATACCTTTAACACAATTTAATCTTAACAGTGAATCACTTTAATGTCTACTGCGTCTATTCTCAAGGTAGGATAATTAATTTGAGAAACAATTTTTCTATTAATGGAAGGCAGGTTATTTTTCTATCTTTTCAATATTTACGTATTTGGACTTAAAATATTTGACCTGTAAAAAATATAGTTGTTAGTGAAAGGAAACTGTGTTTTAACATACTACTGAAAGAAGCAAAGATCCACAGAACATTGTAGTCTTAAAGCATCACATATTAACAAATTTTCCATGTTGTAAGCCCTAGTACCAACATACTTCATACAAATTATGCATGATGTAATTTCATTCCCTTTTAATTTATTCTTGTCATTCAAAACTATTAACTCATTCATAGATAAGAAATATCTGTAAATAATGAAACATTTGTTTTAAAAATCAAAATTTGCAAAGACCAGTTTATAAAAGGAAAGTTTACTAACAAACGAAATTTAACAAAATGTGTATCTTAAACTTATTCACATTTCATAAAGTCAATCCACCTCTCCCTGCCATTTGAACTTCATAAAACCCTTTGTGACTGGGATAAATATATTTTTACTTTCTACATTTTTAAACTGAATTATATTAACTGTGCACATTCAACCAGTGAAATTTTCTGCTTCTTACCAAGAGGTAAATCTTTTGAAATTGGTATTTAATTCACATTGACAATATTTAGCTGGAGATATATATTTTTTAAATTTTATTTACATGACATATGTTGGTATGGGCTATTGATAGAAACAACATAGAGAAACTCATTATAAACTACAATTTTTCCCTTTGTTTTGCCAATGTAAGTTTTCATAAACAAATTAAGTCTGGGTAACAAAAAAAATTCAAAAATTTTTTTATCAGGTTGATTTATCTTAATATTCTGGCCATTCAAAACAAGATTGATACATTTAAAAATATGAAATGTTAGTGAATAAATTCTTATTTTTGAAAAAAAAGTTGGTGAAAACCATTTTTACCTGATTCTAAGGAAATCACAGTTCCTGCTCTAGACTCAAATAGCAAAATAGCATCTGAAATATTTTCTCCTTGGAACCTCCTCCCCACTCCATCTTGTTCAATGAGTGTTCTGATCTCTCTTTGTTTTAGGCCTCATGACCATGCGCACTTATTCATGAACACAGAACCACACAAATGTAGCAAAACACATATTGTACTAAGACACTAAATTCCTGATTCCAGACAAAACTAGAGTGTAAGCCACCTTAACTGCAAGCGTATTTCAAAAAATTAAAGTAGTAAATACACGTAGAACAAAGGCTCTATTCTAGTTGTTGGAGGGACAAAATACTCTTAAATTACTTTCAGGTTTCCATGGGGACCTTTTTGTTCTAAGATACCAAATCATTAGGTTTAACAGAGCCACTTCGTATTATTTCTAAATCAAATGAAATGATTTCTCAACTGGGTAAAATATCGATTACTGATATTTTTAAAGGTGCTGAAACCCAAATTACTTGAGATCACTGCTTTATGTGGCACAATTCAATCTAGAGGTCAATATAGAGGAGCCCGCCTCCCCTTTTCAGGTAGATAAAAGCTCATAGTATTTCGACTCAAGGGGGAATACTTTACAGGATATCTGGTGTTTTTTTTTTTTTTTCGGTTCATCATAAATTCAAAATAGTGGCAAGGTGTTTAAATTGTGATGAGAATTCTTTGGCTCAGAAAAGATAAGCTCTCTATCCCTTTGGCCAGTTAAGATACCTTTCTTACACATTCTAATAGAACAACTGGGCTTCTACGTAGGCATGAGTTCTAGATTATATATACATATATACACACATGCATATCATATATACACACATATACACACACAGGCCAATCTGGACATAAATGACATGACTGGAACTAGGAGCTGTGGGTCCTTTATTTTGCAGAGTGCCTAAGTATTGTTTGTCTCACAATACTGGGAGCAAGCAGGAGCCTGGTGGGAGCCTGGAGCCTTAAGCCCTGGCTGTGGTCTGGGGGAGGGGATGGGGTTGCGGGGTCACAAGCTCTTAGCTTTTAGCCTCAGCATGACCACAAGTTTTAAAGCATGAAGGGATCACGTGCTTGTCTTTGAGCTCTTAGTTATTCTGACTTTTGGTGTGTGTGTGTGTGTGTGTGTGTGTGTGTGTGTGTGTGAAACACTTTGTTCTTTAGCTTTTTTTGATTCTCTAGTACTTTGGCTGATGATTACATTTTTTCCAAAATAAAAAGACAAAATAAATGACTTCGTGTATCAAAATGTCCTAGTTTTTAAATAACGTGTATTCTGTGAAATTAAACCTTGCGCTAGACAGGTACTGAGATGGAATAAATTATTTTCACCAGTTTGGAACTTGATCCAGACATTCTATATGTTTTGAAAAAAAATTAAGAACAAGAAAATATCCTGGTAAAGCAATCTCAAAATACCTTATTCCGGGTATTGTTCTGGCTTTAAAGGGAAGGAGGGGTGGGAGGAGGGGTGGGAGGAGGGGTGGGAGTTGGGGGCCAAGTAGGAAGACTGTGGGAGGATGTCTTGTTTAAAGAACTGTTTAAAACTTTTGGAAAAATTTAAACTAGTGAATGAAATCCCTCAACAAGATATTTCCATTTAAATGTCTCTATTTAAATGTCTCACTTTGGGGAGCTATTTCTGCTTGTTCCCTTTTAGTAGGATTTCATCTTTTCCAACTCTTTTCTATCTATTAAACAGAGTCAAAATGCCAAATTAAGACTTTTGATGGTAATGCGATTTATATAGGAACATTTTCCAAAATCAGGGTGATGGGTCTTTTTGTTCTGATGGGGAGGAGGATGAAGATATATTTACTCATTGACAGGTAGTTCTGGCTGCAACTGCAGGACACAATTAATTATGCCAATAGCTTGTGAGGAGCGGATGTAACTCCCCTACCCCCTTGTTTTTCGGGGAGGGGAGGGGACTTTGGCAGAAGTGGAAGGAGACGCCCTGGGGTCGGATCACATGATATTATCTTCGCGCCACTTTCGCAAAACCCCTTTTTTTTTTCTAACTCCAGGTGTTCACGAGCTTAAAGGTATCGTTCTTATCTTGCTTTAACACAATGTTTCTTAAAGTAGGGTTTAAGATCTCGTCCCTCCCCTCTTCTTTCCACTGCTAGTCTTTACCATTAAAGGTCGGAAGTTGCCTTGCATTGAGTGCAATCTCACAGGAGGGATCTGGTTGTGTAGTGAACTTTGGGTTGCGTAGTTTCCAGAAAGTATCAGGCAGACGCGCCAGAGCGGGCTGCAAGGTCTGTTTGTGCATTTTCTTAAAAGGAAAGCCCACCTGTAAGGCTGAATCTTGTTGGAGAAATGAGTGTAACGTTCTTTGCATCCTCCGCTGACTCCCTGAGGGGCGCTGGTCGTTCAGGTTGGACTCCATCACCGGCCAGGGGCGGAAGAGGCCAGTCTTTTGTATTTCATTTGCCTGAGCTACTACTGTGCACCAGGTCGAGAATCACATGGCGCCCTTGTCCTCTTCTGGGCTTTGGACTTCCACAATTTCCCGCTTTCAGAAGAGTGGGAACGGGCGTCTGTATTCATTTTGCACCGCCACACCCTCTCCCTCCTTAACACCCGCTCGCCTTCCCAGTGCTTTCCTGCCCTGCACCCTGCGTGCTCACTGCCCTGATTTGTAACTCATTTCCCACACTAACCCCCGCCCCAGGTCCCACTCCCGTGTCTGCCAGAGAGGTGGAGGAGGTACGGTCTGATCGCATTTTGCCCAGTGTTCAAAGTCTGGAATGTTTAATTCCGTTTTTATTGTGCTTCTTAAACTAGGACATCTTTTTTTTCAGAGTGTACTTGGGCTTTGGCCTTTAAGCAGTCTGCCTTCAATTGGTTCTCATTAGCTGTGGAATGAGAAGAGGAAGCGAGATAATTACACCGTACCTTCCCTGCATTTGTGCGTATACTCGGTGGCATCTACTGTTAGTGATGCCTGCCAAGAAACCCTGATTTAGAATGGGGGCGGGGAGGGCTCCTGACAGAGTCGAAACACTCCTAATAGCACAAGGTAACAGAGGTTAAAACTTTCACGTGTGCGTGGAGTGAATGTGCTGTGTATTTCTTTCCTCTGCGGGCCTTAGCAACACTTTCAATCTAGCGGCACTGTGACGCGCATGCGCGCGCTGGGTTGGGGACACCCGGGTCCCACGGATCCGTGGGCCTCATCGTCTATCTCCGGCAAGGGGAGGATGTGAGCGCCGCGGGTGCAGGACCCGATGAGGTGGTAGAGAGTGTGCCATCCTGGGCTCAGAGCCAGTGGCACTGGCTCCAGCACCGATGCCGCCCCGACCAGTGTCCCAGGTGCACCTTTAATTAAGGACTCGGGCTTGGGGGAAAGGGAAAAATGCCGCCTGCGCTCGCCCGTGGGTAACTGGGACTCAGTGGGGTTTATGCTTTGGCTGGGTGGGGGTTCCGTTTCCTAATTCCTGTGCCGGCCGGGTGGGCGGGGGCGGGCTTTTCCCCCTGGTCTATTAAAGGCAGAGGGGCGGGCTTTTCCCAGGGATATAACTCCGGACTGAGGGCCGAGGAGACCGAGCGCTTCTCAAGTGGTGGCAGGAAGGCTAGTGGTCCCGCGCCATTCCGGACATGGGCGCTTCGGATGAGGCGTGCTGCCGCGACCCCGATGAATTTCCTGAATGCTTTTTCTCACTTCTCTTCCTCGGGCTCGGCGGGATCGGAGCGCTCCGGTGGCGCGCAGCCCCGGGTGCAACGCGAAGGGGGAGGCGGAGAGGGGTGGCCAGTGCGGGATCTCCTCGAACGCCACCTGCGAGGGGCGGACGCAGGCCCAATTCAGGTCCCGCGCGGGTCTGCCCAGGCGGGAGGCTGGGGAAGAGGGGGCGACCTACGTGGGGGCAGCTATGATCAGGGAGAATTGAGTGGCTGGGTGGGAGGGCATGGAGCGGGCAGGACTTGAGAAAAGCAAAGTACCAGTGTGCAGTTGAAGGGCAGCGGGGAGCACGCGGAAAAGCATCGCTTTTTCTCCTCCACGCAGACCTTTAGGTTCCTGGAGAACTTGAGGGGGGTGCGGAATGGGGGGGTTACACATGGAAGGGAAAAAGGACTCCCCTCCCCCTTTGCTCCTCTCCCACCTACCCCGTACTGGGGGCGGGGGGGGCGTGAGCTTGGCGCGTTTTTGGTGCTTTGAATGGAGAACTCCGTTTCCCATGATGCTTTGTTTCTTTCTCTTTAATCTCGGCAGCAGCGGCAGAGGCAGCACGAGGACGGGAGCGCGTGGTGTGAGCAGCTGGAGCACACCCTGGGCGCCGGCGGCCCAGCTTCAACGGGAGAACTAGGTAAGAGTGTGAGAGTTGCGGGAAGAGGCCAAAGGGATTCACAAAGGTTGATAGGGAGGAGGTTTTGTTAGTTATCTTTTTACAATTTTAATAGACTGGAAAGTGGCTGCCCAATGTGTTGTGCACCAGATGAGTGGATAATTGAAGAAAGGAACTAACTGGAGAAGGCACGCTCTCTGACCCATGTGAGCTTCAGTTTTTCCGAATTTAATCCAGTTTTGAGTATTTTTTAATGGAGAGAAAAAAAGTTTCAGGTGTAGAAACTCAATTTAGGAGGAAAATTATTATACTTTAATATACTAGCTTTAATATTCTCATGTAGAAAATAAATTTTAGATTTAAGTAATTTTAATGAATCAGTTTGAAGAGTTTTTTTAAAGACTAGAATTAGTGGTATGGGGTACCATGGTGGAAGCCCAATATTTAAGATTCCTTCACTAGTTAAATGTATTACTAATTCTGCATCTCTGATTTTTTTTTTTACAAAATTTAACCCATCATGGAAGAGGTAGGGGAACCTTGTGAGCCCCTTTCAAGTATGGACTCACTTCCTTGCTGCATGTCTTTAGGTAAAATAAGCACTTGGAAATGGAAGGTTTCTCATGGATGATAGTGACATGAAGGGAAGAAGAGCTAATCTGCCTTCTTTGGGTTTAATGGAGAAAATGGGTCCATAAATGTTTAAACAGAACAAGAGCCCTTTGAAATAGATCAAAATGTAACATCTCTAGGCCATCTGTGCATTATGTGAAGAGTGCAGAAGACTGTTTCTTAAACCAGCTCTAAAATTTCTCTCATTTTCTATTAATGGGATGGGGGCAGGGAATATTCATTTAATGTATCAGTCACTTCTTGTATAGAGCCTTACCTCAAGAAGAAAATACTCATGCTGACTTTTATGTGCATCTTTAGATAAAGATGGAGTGGACATAATGGGCCTATGAATTTACTGGGATGCAGATACCAAGTTTACTAAGGTGGAGATAAGTCCAAAATCTACTCATATTTAAGAATTAGACTTGAAATTGCCAGTGTTATTTGTGTTCAATTCTTTGTAAATAGCTTAGGGTATTAATATTTCTCAGGATTTGGCTGACACTCTGAAACTTATCTTGGACTCTCTAAGCCAAAGGAAGACATGTTTTAGGAATATTAACTAGTAGCCTTGTTCAGTGTCTAATTATGTATTTATTTTTTAACCAGGTGAGTCTGAACAGATCTGTGAAGATGGAAAAGAAGAACTTGTGGGAGACAATTTTGCTACAGGGATGGGCCTTGGCCATGTAAAAGTGCTTACAGTGCAGGTAGCTTTTTGAGATCTACTGCAATGCAAGCACTTCTTACATTACCATGGTGATTTAATCAATGATATTGAGAACTGTAGTTTGCACATAATTAAGTTGTTGATGCTTCTGAGCTGTTATTAACAATGTGTCTCTTGTGTTAAGGTGCATCTAGTGCAGTTAGTGAAGCAGCTTAGAATCTACTGCCCTAAATGCCCCTTCTGGCACAGGCTGCCTAATATACAGCATTAAAAAGTATGCCTTGAGTAATAATTTGAATAGGACAAGTTTCAAAGGTTTGATATTTCATTGTCTGTTGGGAGCAGATGTTGGGGACTATGTGCAGTTGTGTACCAAGGATAAGGTCCTAGTAGTACCAAAGTGCTCATAGTGCAGGTAGTTTTGGCATTACTCTACTGTAGTGTGGGCACTTCCAGTACTCTAGGATGATGAATCTCTTTTCAATGGAGAGGATATTCAAAGACACTGCTATTTACGGTTAGTTTTGCAGGTTTGCATTTCAGCGTATATATGTATATATGGCTGTGCAAATCCATGCAAAACTGATTGTGATAATGTGTGCTCTCTACGGTCTTGAGACTGCTTTCCGACTGTCTTCATGAGCATCTCCAGCATTTGCACCCATTCATCCATGGGTGGGGATTTGTTGCATTACTTGTATTATACATAAAGTATTGCACTTGTCCCGGCCTGTGGAAGAAAAGAGGATTTTATCTTCTTATTTTAATTTTTGAAAGCTGTAAGGTTAGACATTGTAAAATGACATGTTTTGCTGTTGTCGGGTGGATCACGGTGCAATTTTGATTAGTATAATAGGAGAAAAATTGCACGGTATCCATCTGTAAACCGCAGGACCTTTCTTGACGGCAGTCTTTATCAATACTAAAGTAAGATGGTACAGTCTTTTCTCTAGTCACTGCTATTAAAATGTTTTTGAAATGTAGGAATTTTTAAAACGATAAACAATTTAAATAAAATTGAAAGCATGAAGTATGTTGTGTGAATGACCAGATTGTTAATTCATGTAAATGGACCTCGATTTTGCAAAATAAATTGAAATTTTTGATCTGAGAAAAACTGGGCTCATTTTTTTAAAATATTAACAACACTAGAGGATTTTTAAAAATCATGGTGGGGGGTAGTCCTAAAGAGAAACCTGGGTATGGCTCTTTTCTAAGTTTACATCTATGTAAAACTCCAAGGCACCTAATTTTAGGACTCTTTTTACACTTACAAATATTTAGACAATGTGTTCCTTTGTTTTAAGTGTATATGTTCAATCTGTATGAGAGAGAGAGATGCAAAATTGTAAACCAGTGGGATGCCTGCCCTTGAAGAAATGGACACAGTTGATCTAACAGAAGAACGAACTTGTCAATCAAACTCAGTTTCAGGGTTCTATGATGAAAGCATTTGGTGGAATGGCCACAGGTAGAGATACCTCCTTGCCTTGGAGGCTAGTAAATGTTAGAAACCTGGATGTGGGCTTATTGTTGGGATTTGGGGTTCTGGGGCTCTGTAGCATGACTAACCTTGAGAAGAAATTACTCGTGCTCTGCTTGTTAGCTGTTTGGGACAGATCACAAAGTAGGAAAAGTGAACATTGACTAATGCAGTAAGTGTTACATTTCTGCCAGTTGCCACCTAGATAAGGGAGTTTGGATGCTCTAGTGGTTCTTAACTGTTAGCACTTGCTAAAACACAGATAGCCACTCCCTACCTCTAGAGACTGAGTCAGTAGGACTAGATGGGGGTAGCATGTCTAACCTATTGCTAGGTGATAATGCTGGTGCTAGTCAGGAAAGCACCCTTCGAGAACCACTTTTCAACAAAAATGAAAGACCTCAGCTTCCAGGACAAATTATGGTGTCTTTTAAATTTCAAATTCATAAAATTGAAAGGAGTCTAGACAGATCCTGGTTCACTTTCTAGTTCTATGTTTCATATTTTAATGTTGACCTTTAATTTGTCATGTATTTGACAAATTAAACTAGATATGTGGTAGTTTTACTATGGACCAACATGAGCATTTAGTTATCAAAAAGAGATGCTGGCAAACTAAAGACCTTATACATGTGTCATTCTTATTTCCTGGTGCCATGGGATTTTTGAATTTTCAAAGCTTTTTAATTTTCCCTTATAGCATGGGTCCAATTTAATCAGTAAGAGGAGCTCTTACTGATTTGCACTTTAGCCTTGAGCTAGTTGACGAAGGCTTCCGTTTCCTCATTAGGGGAAAGGGTGATAATGTTGGTCCACCTCAAGGATATGTGGGTTAAGTAGTTCTCTGGTGGTAGAGGTTGAGGGTGTAGATTTTAATTCTTAATAACGAAGTGAAATCTTAATGAAGAGACTTTTGGTAATAAATTCTGTCTTCTAGTATTCAGTGTGTGTGTGTGTGTGTGTGTGTGTGTGTGTGTGTGTGATTTTTTAAAGTGACTAATGCTCGAGGCAATTATAGAAGCATAAAGAACTCTACAGATATTTCCTGTGCTGTCTAATGCTTACTACTTTGTTGGTGCCTAATCATAGTTAAGTTTGATGTGGCAGCAAAACAAAGGTCTCCCTCCTCTCTAATAAAGTAGCTCAGTAAAAGAGGAGATTAAAGCTTATTTGTTATAATCCTTAACACTACCAAACCTCTGCTTTAATGATACAAGTTTATTGTCTCAAGTGGTTCACTGGTGCTTTACCAAAGGTGCCTAGTATGCAGACAGTTATTGCAGTTTCCACTTTTAATGGGCATGTGTGGAGAGGCTGTGTTCCTTAGGGGTAGGCCCCTCTGTCCATTACAGTCTCAATTCCTTCATCTAAACTCAGCTGACTTGGATGATCTTAGGGCCTCTTCTAGCTTCAAAAATTCTGATCTGTCCTTGTTAAAATCAGATGTCTCAAATATTTATAAAAGTGCTTTGTATTTAAGGTATTTGTTTCGAATTTGAGGGGAAAGGAGCAATTAAATCATTAGTTATGAGCAAAATTAGTACTACATGCATACACTATATATATAGTTTACTCATTTCTAAAGAATTACAGTAAGTTTAGTAGAAACATTCCCAGGCATATTTTCTGACTTTAAGAGAGTAGTTTAATATCCCCTGGATTTTCAAGGTCATCAGTAAGGGCATTGATTTTCCCTAGATAGAAGATCTATGTGGCATAATTTTTAATTAGCCTAAACATATTTTGATTTGAAAGTTGCTTTTTTTGCAATCCTCAATTGTATTAGCTTTGAAATGGGACACATAGCAAAATGAGTGAAGGTACTGTATAAAATTTCAGTCGAAAAAAATCCTTATTTATAAATCATAGCCCAGCTTTATTTTTCAGGAGCAGGAAACAGAGAAGCCCAGGAAGAAGTGACTTGCTCTAGGTTTTGATAAATGAAAAATTAGAGACCAATACATGCGTGAGTTAGAAACCAATAGGTGACTGTCATGCAAATCTTTGGAGGCAGAGGGTAGGGCACCTAACCAGGGCTGGGAAAGGAGTGTAGCTGGATCAGGAAATACTTTCCAAGTGCAGTGTGAGGGGAGGCAGCCTGAAGGGAGTCAAGGCAGGAAAGAAGGTCAATGAAGGGTCTTTTGTGGGCAGAGTTGCTTATGCAGAAAGCAATGGAAGGACGAGATCAGATCGAGGCTCTTCCAAAGAACTGCACTTGGTTGAGAATGTCTGGCGTGTGTGAGGGGATAGGTAAGTTAGGACCAGCTTATGGAACCTTGTTCCAACTGAAAAGTGAAGTCACTTAAGAGTTTTAAGAGAATTTTTAAGTGGCATAACCCACATTTGCCATTTAATAATAAGATCACTCTGAAGCAATGTAGAGGCTGGTTTGGAGAGCTCTGGGCCTGAAATCAATTAAGATTATTTTACAGATGGGAGGTGAGGATCTGAATGAGGACAGAGACAGAGGGATAGAGGTAGAGGCAGCTTTCATCTACAAATACATGGGTAAGTTTAGTAAAATTCCAACCAAAATCTCAAAGGGATGGTTTCCAAACTTCACAATTACTCTAATGTTCATCTGTAAGAATGGACAGAAGAATGGTCAAGAAAATAGTGAAAAAAAGGAATCATGAAGTGGCACTTGTATGAATAGATATTAAAACCTATTCTAAAACAGCAGTTTAAAGCAATGTCAGTATAAAAATAGATATCTGTTGCTGAGATTTCTGTTCAATGGATTGAAGTATATATACATATTTAGATGATCACTTCAAATTGGTAAAAGATTATTCAGTAAAAGTTTCTTGGATAATTGGTTCACTTTTTGAAACAGAACAACAGCTAAAGCACTCTCTCAGCCCATGTATCAAAAAAATTACAGATGGATGAAGGGTTGAATATAAAAAAAAATGAAACTGTGCATTATATTACTCTCCACTTTTCTCCTTATTTAAATTCTTCATAAACAATTAAAATAAGAATTAAACTATAAAATACTAAGAAGAAAATAAGGTGAGTATATATATGACCATGAGATTGGGAAAAGCTGTTTTAAGCATAACACTGTTGACAGAAACTACTAAAAAAATGAATTTGAGCATATAAAAACTATACATAAAAAACAACTTTATGTCAAAAAAACATCTTAAAATTAAAAAGCAAAAGACAAACTCAAAAATCATGGTGTTTAATGTAGTATATAAGAACAGTAAATTTCCCTTCCTTCTTCCCTCCCTCCTTCCCTTCCTTCCTTCCTTCCTTCCCTTCCTTCCTTCCTTCCTTCCTTCCTTCCTTCCTTCCTTCCTTCCTTCCTTGCTTCCTTCCTTCCTTCTTCCTTCTAGGAATGTTTATTAAGCATCTATCATGTGCCAGGCACAACTTTGGTGCTAAAGAATCAGTATAAACAAAAGTTCCTGCTATTGCCAAACTTATACTCTAGTGAGGGGAAGCATGATAAAATAAATTTTTAGTATGTTACATAGTAAGAGCTATGTTGAAAAATAATATGTGTATTAGTTTGCTAGGGCTGCCATAACAAACTAGGTGGCTTAAAACACAGAAATTTATTCTCTCATAGTTCTGGGGGATAGGAATCCAAAATTGAAGTTTTGGCAGGCCCTCTGAAGTCTCTAGGGGATGATCCTTTCTTGCTTCTTCCTGGCTTTTGCTGGTTGGTGATAATCCTCAGCATTTCTTGATTTGTAGACACATCACTTAAATCTCTGCTTCTTTCACTACATGATACTCTTCCTGTGTGTTTGTATGTATCTCTCTGTCTCTCCTCTTACAAGGACACCAATCATTGGATTCAGGGCCTACCCTAACCCAGTGTAACCTCATCTCAATGTGATTACATCTGTAAAGATCTAATTTCCAAGTAAAGTCACATGTACAGGTATGGGGGTTAGGACTTGAACATAGCTTTTGAAGGGACACTACTCAAAAGATAGGGAAACAGTGCTGAGTTGATTGCTATGTTAAAATACAATGATCATGGGAGTTCTCAGTGTTGAGGTGATAATTGAGTAGAGAGGAAGTCATGAAAAAAATCTATGTGAATACTGAAGGAAGATCACAGTATTCTTATTCTACAAAGAACCAGATAATAATAATAATAATAATAATAATAATAATAATAGCTAACATTCATTGAACACTTTATATGTTTCAGACACTGCAATATAAATGCTTTATATACATTATCACATATTTTCACACTCTTATAAGATAGTAATATTTTATAAGATAAATCTATTATTATTTCTGTTTTAGAGATGAAGAAACTGAAGCTCAGAAAGGTCAAATAATTTTCCAAGTTTGCACATATAGTAAGCCAAGAACCAAATCCAGAGTCTCCAGAGTCTAAGCCAGTACAATCAAGGACATAAAAGAAAAAAAGTTCCTAAGTAATAAGGTCTTAAAAGATCATCCTCAGTATTAATCATTGTCAATAAATATGACAGTGAGATGTTTTTCATATATCTACTTTATTGTTAAAAAGATTAGGGATAAGAGTACATAATGTACCTTGCTGTGAAAGGGCATGGGAGAACTTTCTGGGATGATGGAAGTGTTCTGTATCTTGACAGGGGTTTTGATTACACAGATTGTATACGTTTGTCAAAACTCATCAAAGGGTACACATAAGATTCGTGCATTTCAGTATATGTTAATTTTACTTAAAAAACAAATAAGGTATTGAACTCTAGTTAATGCTGAGCATGCTAAAGCATTTAGGGATAAAATGAACTGATGCTGAAACTTACTTTGAAATGCATAAGAATTAAGATGGACTAATGGATGGATAGATATGTGCTAAAGTCTATATAGCAAGCTGTGAACAATAGAACCTAGGCGATAGGGTTGTACATGTTAACTGTACAATTCTTTTAGCTTTCCTTCATGTTTGGGAATTTTTATGATAAAATGTTGAGAGAAAAACATGATTGGAAGAGGGAAGGATATAGATAATTATAATAATAACTAATATTTACTGACTGCTTATTATGTGTCAGGCACTGTGCTAGTGCTTTACATGTTATTTTTTAATACAACAATTTATAAGGTAAGAGATTCTATTCTATCTTACAGATGAAGAAACTGAAGCCCATGAATGTTAAATAACTTGCCCAAGGTGATATAGCCAACAAGTAGCCAAGTCAGGCTATGAATCCAGCCTGATTCTAGTGTCTAGGCTATATATGGAATCAGATAGTAAGGGGGGTAATCTTGCTAGCAGTTCATCTAATTAGAATGTGGTAGCACGTGGAACAACCTAACTAGAAAGCTCATACATGGTATCCCTACTCCTTGCAGTCCTTCTGGAATGGCTCCCAAATTTCTGGCAAATACAGCTGAAATACAGAGGAAAATAGGTGGTGGTGGTAGGTAGAGTGTTGTGGGAAGTAATGTGGGATGATGGAGGTGATGGAGAGAGATGATGGATTTGCTTTTGTACATGCAGATTCGAGAGGTCTTTGGGACGTCTAGGGAGAGATGAAGACAGCAGATACTAGAACCAAGGACACAGATCTGATTCTGGGTGGCTATGGAAGCCTTTGCAATGAGACCAGAGAGTGCTCAAGACAGAATCTCATTTAAAAGCTAATGAATAAAGAGCATTCAATCAAGCTGAGAGTAGAAGGAAAAAAAAACAGAAGAAAGTGCTGTCATAGAACTCAAAAGTTCTTGAATATCCCAATTTTGTGTCATTTTCACTTAAGGGTATCTGGTCTTGTGTTGGAATATGCTGAATATTTCTAAACCTAAACACTTTATGTAACTTATTTTCTATAGAGAAATATGAAAAAAAATGCATGGCTTATATTATACTCACCATATCTAATGGTGCATATTTTTAACTAGACAACTGAAAACAAGTTCACTTTGGGGACCATAAAATTATTTCTGTTCACAGTGAAGTGGGAGTTCTTTCATATCATTCCAGTAATCCCTGTTCTTCAAGAATTTTTCTAGCCTTATATTACTTCGATTATATACCAGAACGCTTCTCATGTTTTAGGAGAGCTGAAGTGCCAAACTGCATCTGTTTTATAGCTACTCCAATTCTTTTGTTTCTTTGAGCAACTTATGTAGAATTGTGCTTAAGGGGACAATACTGTTTAAACACCATATTACATATGTTGGACGTCTGGGATAGTTTCTCAACTGGCTTGTCAGAAGCAGTTATAATTATGTCTATAATATAGGTTTCATATCAAATTTGATTTCAGTACAGTCATTCAACAAAGGCTTAAGCATCTCCAATTTGCTTAAATTGCTTTGGCCACCAAACCAGGGTTATTACTAGATCTATTTCTAGTTGTTGCTCGAAAGCAGTGACTTGGGAAACAGCTGTTATAGCTATTGCTTTTAATTTGTTTCAAGCATACCCATGTATTGAATAATTTGAAAATAACCGTAGTTCAGCTTAATGCATAAATACGTTATTTTAATTTTGACAGAGCTCTTAAATTTTAGGATGAGAAATTACTATATTGAATATGACTTGAGTATACTTGTTTTAAGGTAAAAACATATCTTTAATAAGTTTCCTGAAGATGAAAACTTCATATTGCCCCAGGGTTTTAGGTGCTGATTTATATTATACCATGATAGGTTCAGACAAAATTCCAACTAGAGATTTATAATTTTTAATATTATTAATTATAAGCAGTACTTGAATAAATAACAGTTTTTCTTCAACATGAAAAAAATCTTAAGTCAGAAACCAATAGTATTGTTTTTCCTTTATCAAGTTGAGCAACTTTTACTTCCTTTCTTCTTGGCCCAGCAGTGTGATCCTCCCCACGTTTCAAACTATAGCTGAAAGATGGCTTAAACTTTTACTTGGAGGTAGATTATTTTTTAAAGTATGGTCAGATGAGTGACCTTAAGGACTGGCCTATCATATGATAATCTCTATCTTAGCTCTTGGTACAGATTCTTTAGGATAGTGAATGTCAAACACAAATCATCACATTAATCTTGACAAATCAGCTCATTCTTGCTATCAATTCGCGCGCACGCACGTGTGTGTGTGTGTGTGTGTGTGTGTGTGTGTGTGTGTGTGTGTCTTGTGATGGGATAACCAGTCAGTAGAGGTTTTAGTTCTGCTGATGTGATTTTTTAATCATCGCCCCAGACAACCACTGATCTAAGCAGGAAAATGACAAAATAGTCCATAGCCTTGAATTCTGGTCTGAGCTTGCTAGAAACTTTGCTATGTGACATTGGATGTGAAAATTAAACTATGCTAGACCCTCACCTGTAAGTGGAGAGAACCACAGCATCCTTTCCCTATCGAATGTTTGTTTCCCTGTTCTACCCTAAGGAGAAATCAAGTGTGTCAGATCCTTGGGAACTATAAAGTTCCAGTAGTGGAGATTCCAAAATTTCTTGCTGAAGATTAAGTCAGTGATAGGGAAATCTGGCTGGCACCAATTTGAAAATTACAGAACATTAATTTGATGTTTTGCTAGCTGATTATTATAGGGAAAGGCTTACCCTGATTTCATGATGGTGGTACTCTAAATTGTAGTCTTTAAGTCCAATTCTAAAGTGTAAGTCCATATTATTTTTGTTAATTTTAGGGTGACTTGATTTGTCCACTAAATTCCTGACTTACTGAACTGATTAAGTAGATAAATAACTGCTGAAGCAGATTGTGTGAACTTAAGAAGTTTTTAGGCTAGAGAACATTGACCACTAGAGTTAGAAGGGGAAAGGAATGAATATTTACTATGTGCTGGATGTTTTACACATATCATCAAAGGATCCTGGGAGGTAGGAGTTATGCCCATTGAGACTCGGAGCAGTTATCTATTGTAATTTTTTTTAAACTTTTTGTGATTGGCCTAGGCCACAATTTTAGTAAAATAATAAATTTGCTTAAATACTACTTATTTAAAGAAACCTTATTTTATCACTCTGTGGAAAATAGATTTTTCCCCCCCCCACCCTGACACACCATTTCTATCATAGTGTTTACTGTGTGACAGTTATTCCAGTATATAGTTATTTATTTGTTTGCTTGTCTCTTGCCTGTTTTCCCAACTAGAATGTAAAACTTTATAAGGGCAGGAACTACCCCAATACCAATCTTGTTCACCACTGTGTCTCCAGGGCCCAACTCAGTGACTGGTACATTTGGACACTCCATAAATATTCCTTTAGTGAATGAATAAATAAATAAATAAATAAGTTTGTCTGACACAAGTTTTTTTTTTATTTTCACTACATAATACTGACTCACATGTTTATAGATGGAAAAGCCGAGACTCAAAGCTGTTAAATAACTTGCCCAGAATTCCTGATATAGGTCAGGCCACAAAAGATGGCTGTGGTCCAAAGACCCGTGATTATGGTGACTCACACTGGCTCCAAGTTGCTTGTACTTGGTTTACTGCAGAGTCATCAAACAATCAGCACAAAGGATCTGGGATCAAGAATATAAATGAGGGAATGGATGCAGTCCCCAATTACTCACTAGTTCCTGGCAAAGTTTTGGTGGTCAAGGCAGTTTTCCAGTGGTGAGAAAACTGCCAGATGGGAAGAGCCCTTGAGCCACGCTACAACTTTCTGTAATATTGTGTTGGGAGTGGCTACATTCTTTTTCAGGGGCTATCCCAACTACAGCATGCGGTTCTTTACTGCTCTATGATGCCATGCTGAGGCCTTTTATTTATTACTGGGTCACTGGGCTTCCCAAATGTCACAACTAGTTAGTGACAAAGCAAGTTGGGCTTTCTTGGCTGAAAGCCAGGTTAGCTGCATAATGCATACTGCTATAATTTGCTATTACTGCCCAATACAGTAGAATATGATGTGATAACCATCTGAAAAATATCCTTATACAAAACTGGTAGAGTCAAGTTGTAGGGCTACAAGAGCAGAGTCGGATCATGAAGTAATTGTCCAGAAATGTCCTACAGTGGAGCAAAGTGTGTGACCTTGGGCAACTTAACCTCTTATGACTTTGTCTGCTTATCTATAAAATGAGACTAAGAAATGTTAAATGAAGATTAAATGAGTTAATATCTGTGAATCACTTGTAACAGTGTCTGACAAGTAGTAAGTGAACATGAGGGCTTGTTAAATAAGATAAATACAAATACAAATAAAATAAGGCACAGAGGAAGAGAGTTTTAAGTAGGGAGGCTTAACCCATTTTAATGCCTTCATCAATTTAGGTCCCTAATTGTCAGTTAGGATTGTTCCCTCAATGGGAATGTATCTCTGGTTTTATAACTTTCCTCATGAGTTTCCAAAATTAACTTTATAGAAGCATACTTTATAGTGAGCTTTATTAAAACAAAGAGGTTTCTCCTGATTCTCACACCAGAAAGATTCAAAGAGGTCCAAAGGTTAAATATCAGAACATCTTGAGCAAGAACAGGAGATAGCTAGAATTATATGTTTCAACAGGTGTTTTATGATAGAAACTCATTAAGCTACATGAACATGTGAAAATAATACCCTGCATTTGTATGATACTTTTAATTTTTTCTTTCAAAGTACTTTCATGTCTAGTATTTCATTTGTTTTCGTAATGTCTTTGTGTGGTAAGGAGAGTAGGTATTCTCATTTGACATAAGAAGAAACTGAACCCAGAGAGGTTAATTTTATTCAACCAACATTAATTGAGCCCTTACAGAGAGTGAGGCATTTGTGATGGAAAGATGAATAAAACATAGTACCTGCCTTTAACTAAATCAACGGTTGAAATAGAGTATGGTAAAAGCTATAGAGTGGTACACAAGATATAGAAGGGGCATAGTGATCAACTCTGTGTGTGTGTGTGTGTGTGTGTGTGTGTGTGTGTGTGTGTGTGTAAATCAGGGAAGGCTGTATAGAGGTACTCCTTGGGTTGGATTATAAACAGTGTTGTGCTGGTAAATACTTAGCAATGGGCTCTCTAAGAAAAATAAAAGCCTGCTTCTAGCATTTGCTGAATTTCATGGTGTAAATACTCCACCACAGCCAACTTCAAGCTAAATGTAAAGTCATTGAATGCAAAGTTGGGAAGAGATATACAGCAGCACATCATTACAGGATATTTCCACCTCACAGATATAATGGACAGAGATAGCATCAAAAACAGATAATAGTAAAATGTAGTAAAATAATTAGGAAATGAGTTTTGAGTATTTACTGCCTTTGCTTTTTAATATAGCTTATCCAACTTGAAGTTTAATTCATTTTTTAATAATGGCTGTCTTTAACAACAGGTTCACAGAATTTGTGTTTAACAATTAGTTCTCATGAACCTGTGATCTGCTACCAGCATACCAGAATACTACTGGCAAAGAATGAGTTGCAAGGTAAGTAAGGAGATGGACATTTTAAGTAGAGGGAACTACATGTGTCAAGGCATGAAGGCATATGAAATAGCATGGTGTATTTAGAAAACTGCACGTGATTTGGTGAGTTATCTTACAAACAGATTTATTGTGATGCTAGTGAATTTTACATTTCAGGGCTCCTTATGTATGGAGCCTCTTCCCCAGAGTGCTTCTTACTAAATTTTGTATTTGTAATTTTGCATTATTTTCCTTAAAGAGGGTTTATTCAATGGTATAAACTTCAGACACCAAAAATCTTTAAATCATCCCCCGAGTGTTCTATTTAGGAAAGAGCAGAGCAGGAAATAATATCGTTGAGGATAATGGTGAATTTTTCATGTCACACAAAGAAGTGGACTTTATCCAATAAGCACTAAGGGAAGTGATCTGATCAGAGGGGTGCTTTGCCAGCATCATCACTGAGTGCATGTGGAGAATGTGTGGAGGGGCCAGAGTAAGTATGTGGAGGTCTGTTAGAAGTCTCTGGTAGCAATCCAGGTGTTTTGGACTAGAGTGATGGTAGAGATGGGGGGGGTGGATGGATTCGAAAGATAGCTTTGAGGTAAAATCAGCAGGACTTGGTAATGGCTTAGATTATATTACACAGGAAAGGGTAGTGAGGAAGAAGAGATGAGGATATTGCTCTGGTTTCTGGTTTAAGTAACAGGATGGATGGTGGTTCCATTGAGCAGGACAGAGCCATCTAAGTAAGGTGTATAAAACTACAAAACCCAAAGAAAGCATTCATGAATGGATGATGGGCCGTTCAGTCAGTCACACTTGGGTTCAAATCACAACCCTGGCACTTGTAGCAGAACTTTTAAAGAGGCAAGTTTCCTCAGTTTCCTTATCTCTAAAAGCTGAGAATTGTTATGGAAATTAAATGAAATTAAGTTTGAAATAGGTGCCAGTGAATTAGAATAAGACTACGTGTGGCATGGGGAAGAAAATGAGTTCAATTGTGTTGGATTTTTTTTCAAAGTGGAGATATTCAGTATGGAGACAGAGCCCTAGAGATACTAATATTTAAATAGTAGTTAAAGAAAGAAGGTCCAACAAAGGAGATTGTAAATGAGTGACCACAAAGATAGGAAGAGGACTAGGAGATAGTGATGTCATGGAAATTACTGCTGAACCTCTTAGTACCACAGCCTCACATTAAATTGGTTTGAACTCTGCCCACTTCTTTTGGGATTGACATGGAATAAACCCCAAAACACAATCTAAAATGAAAAGAAAAAAACAAGATTAAGAATGTCAGGCATAGCATGTTATAAATTTGTGTCAAAAAGGATAAGTACAAAAAAGAATATACATATTTGTGTCTGTGTCTCTCTCTCTCTGTGTATGTATATACACACACATATACATATATACATACATATATACACAAACACACACACACACATATGAAAGAAAACACAAGAAACTGGTCACAAGAAAACGTCTCCTGGGAAGGGATGAAGAGGTGGTGTAGTGAGAAGAAGACTTGTTTCTCACTGTATACAATTTGATTCTTATTGAACTAAAGATGGTCTACAATCTACATATTTTGACTATTAAAAAATAAAGAACATGTCACTAACATAAATAAACAAATTTAGTCAATTCAGGATTTTCCCATCATTTTACTTCCTGGGGTAGTATCTCAGTTCCAGCAGGCTTACATAACTTTGTGGCTGTAGTGAGAAGCAGCTATTTGAGCTGATAGCATTCAGATAAGAGATGGATCCAGGTTTTATGGGGCCTGATTTACACAATTTGGAAAGTCTTTTAAACAAAAAAAATAATACACAGTAATGAATAAAAAATTAAGTACAATGTCTTGGAATTCATTTGTGCAAATGAGGGACCCTGAAGCTGAAGCTTCATTAGCTTCTCTGATGCTGAGTGTATTATCCCATTGGATCTGAGCCATTATCACTCTTTCATGTTGCTCCACTGAGATAAGATCATTCTCATATTATTTCCAGCCTTACAGCCATGCTCTGAATGCATACAGTCATGACTGGCAAACACCTTCAGATCTGCCAGCTTCATCTCTTTCTCAGATAATTTCATTGCCCTTCTTAGAGGTTACAGACAGTGCTATAAGAAAATTGGAAAAATCAGAATTCAGACAGTTAAAGAGCAGATTGTGAACCTTTCTGAGATCATGATGGCATCAATCCCCACTTGGTTTTGACATGTTCTCTGGCAGTGTCCAGCCACTCAAGTGTAGGAGCAGAGAAAAGAAGGCTGTTGTATTGTTAGAATGGATCCAACAATGGCTGTTGGATCAGGAAAAGGACAGGAAGGTAGCAGTATGGTATGATAGATGTTAAATTGATAGACCATGAACACTAGGATCAACAGGGAAGACAGAGATCTGGGGAAAAAAGATAGTGGAAATGGGGGTTGGGGTGCTGAAGTGGGCAAAATTGAAACCAATTTACTGTGAGGCTGTGGTGCTGAGTTTCAGCAGTGATTTCCATGACATCACTATCTCCTAGTCCTCTTCCTATCTTTGCGGTCACTCATTTACACTCTCCTTTGTTGGACCTTCTTTCTTTAACTACCATTTAAATATTAGTATCTCCAGGGCTCTGCCATTTTTTTAACAGTTGTAGGCTGCTTTATTGCAGGGATGGACCATAATTTATTTCACCAATCCTCTATGCTGGACATTTAGGTTGTTTTTAATTTTTTGCTACCATTATCACAAACAGTATTGACTGAACTGAAATCTGATTATGGCTTGAGACATATTATTGAAATAATAAAGTCACATCTTGTGCCCAACTGAACACAAACAGCTTAAAAACTGTATTCTTTATAATACTTAAAGTGTTGTGAAGAGTAGGTTAGATAGTATTTATAAAGCACTTGATACACAGAATATACTCAACAAATGTTAGTTTTTGTCCCTTTCTGTAGGGCTCACAAAATGAGATGTCTTTGTTCCCATCCAAAGCAAATTCCTTTGCCTGTGTCTCATGTCTTCATTTCTCCCATGTCCTCAATAACTTTGATCTATCGACTGGGTCCTCTCTCTCTCTTTCTACTAACCCCTTTCTTTAGCCAAAAACATTATCTTATCTCTCTCATCCTAAAGAAAACCACCCTTTGTATTTCTTAAGATTAAGTTCTAGGTCTTAAAATTAAAGTTTATTTCTCATTTCAAGGTTGGAGGAGGGCAGTCCAAGGTTGATGTAGCAGTTGCACAGTCATCAGGGACCCAGGCTTCTTTCACCTTTCTGCTCTACCATCCCCAGAGTGTGGTCCTCTTCCTTATGGTGCAAGATTAAATGCAAACCATTGCAAGCAGAAAAATGGAGGAAGGAATAGGAAGAAGCAAAGGGCACATATCAACTATCTTTTAAGGAAATATGCTGCATGCTATTACACATTTCTGCTTATATCCCATTGGCTACATATAGCTGCAAGAGAGTGAAGAAATGTAGACTTTAATCTAAATGATCATGTGCCAAGCTAAAACACTGGTTTTCTATGAGAGAGAGAATGAATATTGTGTTGGCCAACTAGCAATCTCTGTAGCACCTTCTCTCAACCCTTCTTTCTGCCTTTTCTTTTTCTTCATAGCCATGCTTCTCAAAAGTATGATCTACACTCATGATCTCTGTTTACTCTCCTTTCAGTTATTTTTAGCCCATTGGAAACAAGGTCACAATTTGTTCATAAGTTAATTAATTTATAACTCATTCAAGTGACATTTATTGAATGTCTGGTATGTATATAAATATTGGTGATGGAGAGATAAATAAAACACAATTGACCTTGCTCTATAGGAGTCTTGTGGTTTCATGAAAGATACAGAACATAAAATGAATGGTTAAAATACAGAGTAGTAACTGGCATGATGGAGAAGGCATGAGAATATCTGGAAGCACAGAGACAGGTGAGGAGGTGTAAGTGAAGAAAATCTTAGAAAATGACATGAGATTTCTCTCTAAAGATAAGTGGTAATAAGCCAAGTGGATGAGGAAGTGAAGGGCTTCTTGGAAGAGTATATCATGGGCAAGGATACCCAGCAGTCTGGGAATTGCAGGTAAGCTAAAATCACTAGCATGATGGTTTTGTAGGAGGCAGAGTGGAGCAGAAGTAGGCGGAAGAAAAATTATAAAGGCCTTGACATATATGTAATGCCACCAAGCTCAGTGGGCTTTATGCACATGTTATTGGAGCCCTCATCTTTAACTTTATCATGGAAAGGTAATAAGTAGAAGGACTTGGTTAGATTTGTATTTGGGTAGATCTCTTTGGCTCTTGGTTAAAGGGTAGAGAGCGTAACAAGAATAGAAACAACATTGGCATCTAGAAATTGAAGCCTTGGTCATTCATGAGATCAGTTAGGAGTTTACAACTGTAGCCCAAGTGAGAGATGGTGATGGCCCTGAACTAACAGAGGCAATTTGATAAGGCTGAAAGATATTTATGAGAGAGAAGTGTAGGATTTGATGATGAGTAAAGAAAGAGCCAAGAATATTTTTTGGCTTGGGAAAGTAGGTTAATGATGGTGCCAATGCTGAGTGGAGAGAAGACTAAGGAACAGTTTGGGTGGTGAGACAATTAAGAATGCTAATTTGGCAACAATGGGTTTGAGATTCCTTTAAACAAAACAGCAGAGAAGTAAAGTTATAAATTTGAGAAACGCTGGTATCTAGAAATTGAAGCCTTGGTCATTCATGAGATCTCCTTGGAAGAATACAAAGTAACAATACAAGAGAGTGTAGGATCAAACCTTTAGCATCTCTAACATTTAATGGTTTGATAGAAAAAGATGAACCTAAGAGGCATTGGTTAGAGAAATAGAAGAAAAAACGATGAGACTGTAGTTTTATGGAGGCCAAGAGGAACAGGCCAAGGGAAGAGATGGTCTTAAGATGGAAGAAAGAGTTGTCAGTGTTGAATGCACATAAGATTATGACTAAAAACATGTCAATTACATTTTGAGAACATATAGATCATTTGTGACCCTAATGAGAGATGTGTTGGTAGAGTTATGAAGACAGACACTTGATTGGAGTGAGTGGAGGGTGAAAAGCGGAGATTTCCAGTATAGATAACACTTTTAAGAAATTTGGCTTATGATCAAGAGCACAGAGTTACAGTAGCAGTAGGAAGAGAATGGAATAATTCAGTTTAAAAGCAGCCATTGAGTATATTTAGAAAGACAAGATAGTTGATATTGTAAGGTTCCTGAGAAAGTGGGATGGGTGAGATAAGCAGTTCTCAAGTGTAGTCCCATGACCACCACCTGGAACTGGTTAGAAATGCAGATTCTTGGGCCTCACTTCAGACTGACTGAATCAGAAACTGCGGGAGTATGGCCTAAAGTGCTATGTTTTAACACACCTTTCAGGGACTCTGATGTGCACTCAAGTTTAAGAGTCACTGTACTATAGATAAAAGGAAGTATATATTCTTTACTGTAACAGGAGAGAAAGAGGATCAGAGAAGTACGAATGTGGATAGATGTATAATTTTGGTATGGGGAAGTTAATTTATTCATTCAATAAATATTTATTAAATATCCAACATGGGTGGGGCACTATGTATACAGACTAACAAATTCCTGACCTCATGCAATTTAAATTATAGTTGGAGAAGACATAATAAATAACAAAAATATATTATGATAAGGACTTTGGATTTTACTCTGAGTGATGATGGAAGTCATTACTAGAACGTGAGCTCCATGAAGGCAGGACTTTTTATCTGTTTTGTTCACTGTTGTGCTCCCATGATCTAGAAAGATGCCTTGATTATGTTTTTTGGATGAAAAAATTGGAAGGTTTTGAGCTAACATGATTTGGTTTATATTTTTAAAAGTCCCACTATGTTGAGAATAGACATTTGAGGGCAACAGCAGAAGCAATGACACCACTTAGAGGATACTACAATATTCTAAGCAATAGTTGATCATACCTTAGTACAGGGTTGTAGTGGTAGAGATGATAAGAAGTGGTCAGATTACGAATTTATTTTGAAAGTAGAAACAGCATGATTTTCTGACATACTAGATGTAGGGTAGGAAAAGAAAAGGAAAATCAGGATGACTTGAGAGCTTTAGGCCTGAGCAACTTGAAGGCTTGAGTCACCATTGACTCGGAGAGGAAGGACTCCGGAAGAGACAAGTGTCTGTGTGTTGGGGCGGGGAGGGAATGAAGATCAGGAGCAGAGGCAGATTTAATGTAAAGCTAGTGAAACTTAGGTCTCTCTCATTTGCTTGGGCTTTAGCAACATGTTAGTAAGTTATTTTTGAGTTATTTTTCCTAAAGAAGAAACCCAAAATTGTATAAATACCAGTACTAAAACATTTGGACCTGCCCCTGATCAGAAGTTTCATTTTTGATATGTTAAGGTTGAGACATCACAGGTATATGTTATAGACTGAATTGTGTTCTTCCCAAATCATGCATTAAAACCCTAACTCGCAATATGATAATATACAGGCCCTTTACAGAGGTAATTAAGGTTATATGAAGTAAAAAATGTGGGGCCTTGGTTTGATAAAATTGGTATCCTTATAAGAAGAGAAAGACACCAGAGAGCTCTCTTTCCACGCATGCACACACAAAAGAAAGGCCATGTGAGGACACAGCAAGTAGGTTCCCATCTATAAGCCAGGAGTGCGGTCTCACCAGAAACCAACCCTGGCAGCTCCTTGATCTTGGACTTCTAAACTCCAGAACTGTGAGAAAATAAATGTATATTGTTTAAGCCACCCAGTCTGTGGAGATATCTAGTAGGCAGCAGAATATGAGTCTTGAATTCAGGAAAGGTGTGGGCTGAAGATATAAATTTGGGAGTCATTAATGTATAATCAGTAATTAAAGTCAGGAAACTGGATGCAATCACCAGAAAAGGAAAGGTAGTTAGAGAAGAAGTCCAAAGACAGAGCCATTGGAGTCTCTAACATTAAAAGTTGAGTAGATGATGAGGAACCAACAATGGACAGAGAAGATCAACAGCCACTAAAGGAAAAGGGAAACCAAGAAATTGTAACATTTTAGAGGCCAAGGGATGAAAGAGAATTAAGAAGAAAGGAGTGACTATGTCAAATACTGCTGACAGGTCCAGGAAGATGAGGAGAGAATACTGACTGTTAATTTATCAACATCGGGTGATTGTTTTGCATCTGATGACTTCAATTTTCTCTGTGAAGTAGGAGGTATGGCCATCCATTGAGAAATGGGGTGGAGCAGGGAGAGTTGTGAGATGACAAGGTGGGAGATTTAAGTAGAGTGGGGAAAGTCTGAAAACATGGTTGGAGAAAGTGAAAGTGCAAGTTAAACAGAGAAAAGCAGGATTGTGGGTGAGTATGGAAGGACTATTTGAGATGTGCAAAAAAGGCCGCTGGATTCACAACTGCAGCAGGGGACAAGTCTGTTAAGGGTTAATGAAGTTTCTTTCCCATTAAAAAAAAAATAAGAACAGCAGATCCTTGTTCAGGGCCTCAAAGACAGTTTCAAGATAAGAAAGAACAGGATGCTGACAGTCCAGGAGAGGCCTCTTGGACTTCAGGGGAATGTCACATACCAATGCACAGCTGTAAGAAATCACATAGCCAGAGGATGTTGAACAAGCTTTTATGCCTGCACAAATCTGCTCCTGAAGCAGTTCGACACTAGGCTGTACCAGGTGACAATTGTTGTCCTGATGTTGCTTCCCATTTCCTGGTTGGCCTCAAGAAACATGTATACATGTATCTAGTACATTGCAAGGGAAACTAGGAATGAGATCCAGATGGCTGCACTCTGACAGGCTTACAAATGCATTCTTTGCCTTTCTGAGGATAATAGCAACACTAATATTTATTTAGTTCTTTATGAGCACTGTTCTTAGCACTGTATGTGTCCCTTACTGAATGTCCAGCATAACCATATGTTGTAGACACTATTGTTATCTCTGTTTGA